>AIET01001485.1:0-25343 GCA_000292665.1 Helotiales sp. EF0021
CCCTCCCTCCTTCTTCCCGTCTTTAACAAATGGCGGATCCTCAACATAAACATCATACTTGTACCTACTCCCGGTATGATCATCTCTCAACTCTTTCTGTCCCGCGCCATAAACTTTCTCCCTCGCAGTCAACCCCTCCTTCACCTCCCCTTCCTGTGGATAAATCCCTCTTCTCCTCAACTCAGGCACAAGCAAATCAACCACATCCTCAAAAGTCCCTGGCGTCGTCACATATCCAAGATTAAACCCATCAACATCAGCCTCTCTCACCCATCTCTCCAATTCATCAGCCACGGTCTCCGGACTCCCAATACCCAACGGTCCCAGACCACCAATCGACGCTTTCTCAGCCACTACCTCAGGAGTCCATTTTGGCACCGCCTTACTAGTCGTAGTAAACTGCTGTAACGTCGAAGTCACTTTATGTGCCTCCAAACTATCTTCAGCAGTAATCTCCTTCCCCAACGGTAACTTCGAGATATCGATCCCCGTCCAACCACTAAACAAAACCAGTCCTCCGATCGTAGACGCGTACTTCTTGATTTCCTCAAGTTTTTCATATGCTTCAGCATCCGTACGCCCAATAATAGGAGTAAAAGTACAGAAGAACTTTAATGATTTAGGATCTCTCCCTTCGAGAGCGGCTAGTCGACGGATGTTAGCTATCTTCGGCGCCAAAACAGCAGGATCATGCCCCGTCACAAAAATAGCCTCCGCATGTTTCGCCGCGAACGCCGAGCCAGCAGGACTCGTCCCCGCTTGGAACAGAAACGGAGTCCGTTGCGGTGACGGATCTACGATATGTCGAGTTTCCAAATCGTGGTACTCGCCGTGATGATTTATCTGACGCACGAGATCGGGGTCGATGTATGCGTCGTTGGCGACGTCTTTGATGATGGCGTTGGGGCTCCAGGAACCTTCCCAGAGTTTGTAGAGGACGCGGAGGTATTCGTCGGCTTGGAGGTAGCGTTTGTCGTGTTCGATGGGGGTGGAGATGCCGATTGCTTTGAAGGCGGATCTTTTCCAGGATGTTACGATGTTCCTTTTGAAGGGTTAGAAATGAGTTTCATGTGGGTGGGAAAGAGGGTTGATTTACCATCCGATACGACCGCTTGTGAGATGGTCGAGTGTTGAGAATCGCTTAGCAAGGAGAAATGGGGGCTCGAAAGATGTGCTTGCTGTGATTCCAAAGGCCAGGTTTTTGGTTACTGGGGCTGTCAGTATTTGTTCATCTCAGAAAATAGGACCAGCTTGCCTGCAGCCATTGCACTTATGGGCTAGAATGAAAAGCTCAAGTCAGTTATCCTGACGTGCACGTGATGATCTTTCAGGACTCACAATTGTAGGATCAGTCACCGGCCATTGCGCAGCACGGCGAATACAATTATCCAATTTGCCTTCATAAGTATCATATCCACCATAGGTATCAGCCAGAAACAATGCATTGATGTTCCCTCTTTCCAGGATCTTGGCGAGGTCTATCCAATATTGTAGACCTCGCTTCTCGGCTGAGCGATCTTTTGGGTTCTATTCCAACGTCAATTCGTGTTATTAAGGCTAATTGTGAGTTTTGATGTCATACCTTCCATTGCCCTGGACTCAAGTGGCCAACGGTCGACATATCGAAGGCATTGAGAAGGATTCGTTTCTTTCCATGGCCGTTCGTCGCTTCTGCATTGGTGGTGGTTGCCAATTGGTGTCTCTTCGCTGGCGAAGAGTCTGTAGTCGTCTTGCGTCGCTTTGTTCCTGCCATTTTGCACAGTATCTTCAAGTCGAAAGCTTCAAATCAATTGAGTAGAAGTTTGAGAAGTCTCGACTTTTCAGCCTTACTGGCGCTCGTGGTTATGCAAGTTGGCCGGTATCTTCGCACGCAATTGACTTGTTCATTGCGACATTTGCGCCGTAAGCTTGGATAAGCCACAACTCCTGCCCGTATCTCCTCTCTATCACTCATCCCACTTTTGCTATGTATCATTGACATAGTTTTGGTCTCCTTGGCCGTTATAGTTCTCGTATGTTTTCCAATGATTTTGGTGGGGTCGCAAGAAGATGTCGTTCACTTCAAGGATGAATTGCGTGCTTGCGATAGTCAGGAACGCCAATGTACTCGCTGCAGGCCAAGGATAACTACACCCGAGATGCTGAAAACTCGATTCCCATCAGTGGGGTTGCTGGAATCTTGGGGACTCTTGCCTGTATCCTCTTATCTACAAAGTGTTGCACAAACACCGCAGCAGTCCTCGTTCCCTTGTATTGAAGAAGTACGAGAGGTCACGGGAAATCCAACATTATGGCTTTAGATATTGGAGAGGAGATCGCAAAAGACTTGAATACCACTCCTAGGTCGAATCCAGAGAGCTTGCACAGCACAGAGGTAGCTGATCGCGTTGCGTTCCTGTCATCTTTCAGCCCAGAAGAAGATAAAGCCTTTAGAAGAAAAGTCGACCGCAGGTTTCTTCTACTGATAGGGCTTATGTATATCATCAAAAATGTAAGGCGCCGTTTGTGATAGATAAAACGGTGCTAATTCTTGAATAGATTGACTACCAGAATGCGGCAAATGTCAAAGTGCTTCAGGTTGGCCAGCCCACGAACGTACTAAACCAACTTAATATGACTGCCAATGAATACAACTGGGTTCAGTCAATATACTTTGTTCGTAAGATCCGAGTATGTTGATGAAGCATGACCTGACTCGAAGCAGATCAGCTATATCGTCTTTGAAGTTCCAAGCAATCTCTTGCTTAAGAAGATGACACCACGAAACTGGCAGTTCCGTATTATTCTCTCCTGGGGTATTGTTCTTACTTGCCATGCAGCAGTAACGTCCAAAGAAGGTCTTTACACTGCACGTTTCTTCTTGGGCATGATGGAAGCTGGAATGTTTCCGGGAATTGCAGCGCAGCTTTGTAGTTGGTACAGAAGTGACGAAATGGGGAAACCCATAATGTGGATGTTCGGATTCCAGAACTGTTCCGGAATCGTAGGGTCACTACTTGCGTATGGTATCTCCTACTTGGACAAGAAGGGCGGTATGAGTGCTTGGCAATGGGTCTACCTGCTGGAAGGAATCGGGACGATACTCTTCGCATTTGTGGTGTATTTCGTTCTTCCCGACTATCCAAAGTCGCCTCGCTCGAATAAATGGCTCACGCCTCGAGAGCAAGAGTACCTGGAGGTCCGACTTTCGGAAAATGCCCCTAAGACAGCCGATTCTGCTTTGAACACTTCGGAAATCGTGGCCTCGCTCACCAACCCCAGAACTTATGCTTTCATGCTTTCGCAAATTCTCATCAACTTGGGAGGTTATGGTCTGAGCTGGCAGCTTCCAACCGTAACGACTGATCTCGGGTTTGCTGGTCTTCCTAGGAATCAATTGCTCAACATCCCGCCAGCGGCTGCATCTGTTCTTGCGATCATCTTTGCCGGATGGTTCCTCCGAGGCGCATACCTTACCAGGCCAGCTTTCATCATGATCATCTGTGGTGGAGCTTTGGCTTTCTTCATCGTCCTCGCCGCAACGACGAACAAGTACGCCGTATACATCGCCTGCGTATTTGGTACGATGTTTTACTCCGTGTACTTCATCCCCTTCTGGGCATGGCGATCTGGAACTCTGGTCGGAACGACTGGAACCGCATTCACGCTCGCTTTCCAGTCCTGCGTCGGCCAAGTTGGTGGGGTCATCGGTCCCCAGCTTTTCCAGTCCAAGTACGCGTACAATGGATATAAAGTACCATTCGCCATATGCGCAGCAGCAATTGGATGTGGTTGGCTTGCAAGTGCTTGGACTTGGTGGTTGACTAGAAATGTCGAATGGGATGTGAGACGGATTCGGAGATTGAGAATCAAGGCTGAGAGAGAAGGGAAGATGTTTGCTGATGATGATGTGAAGGTCTTTCAGGAGAGAGACTTCTATGCTGGCTTGACGAAGAAAGATGATGCTGTAGCGAAGTGATGACCTGGGAAAGAGAGGATCGGGACTTCGAGGGACATTGAGGTAATGAAACGTGACCTGCACGCTGTTCCCCATTGCGTTAGAGTGTAAATGTGGTCTCCATCCATCTAATTAACTCCAAACTTCTGCTTCATCAACGCCATAGCTGTACCTTTTTCCTTTTTCTCTGCCTAAACTGCCAACGTGAATCTCAGGTATGTACTGCTTGAATCTTTAGCTCTCAATTGCAATTTTCGTACAGAATTGACTTGGCTATAGCAAACCCAGAAGTCGCGATGTCACCTCCAATACAAGACGGGACAACCATCATATATACGCGTGAAAGAGATTCTATTGGGGTTGCAAAGACATGTACGATCTGCCAGCACGTTAGTAAATGAAGAGGATCCAAGAGCCAGGAATACAGACTACTTTGTGTGCTCTGAAGTAGGCGTGTTGCCAGGACTTTCCCGCCCATATCTCCTGAAATGATACGGCTGAAGGAGCTCGCACATTGTCGAAATTCGACTTACATAAGGGATCTTGTCCTCATAAACCGGTCTATTGTAGTTCCCATGTCCAAGCATGTCCAGGTCTCTCAGGGGGGAACCTGGTGGTCGGATTTAATATTAAGTCCGACCCGCTATTGTGCTTAGCTTCCATGTATGCACTTGAGTATTGTCCCAGCTCTGTCCAATTGCTTGGAATCATGCGGTTCCACCGGGCTGATGCTTGGATTGAAGTACACCTGCATCAAAGCCACTTCTCATCGTTCCCTTCTGCAATGGCCACTGCAGGTAGCGCTGGTTGGAAGGCATATGCAGGTGTATTTCCCCTTCTCTTTCGCTCTAAATTCTGCCATTGCGAGTGCGGATCCATGCTTCGTGGTTTGTTTGCATGTCGGTGTCGCCGATATGAATGATTCTGTCGTTGAGAATGCTTCCAGCGGAAGTTGAATTCATGGAGGCCTGGCACATCGCCTTTCAAAGTGTGCATGTTCTCTGGTGGTTGTCAGTATATTCATGTGCAAGTGGCTGACGACTATTTTATCCTGCAGTTGGCCTTCAGGTCTACCTTCATTGTATGTATCGTTTGTACACCAAAGGCAGAATAGTGGCATGCTGCCCAACAAAGCTTCTTACGTCTCCTGGTGCGTGACAGGAGAGCATGCTGGGCCGCTGATCTTGGTGGGGTTTGTTGTTCCAAGCAAGGTCTTCCTTCTGTATGTCGTTGCCCACTCCTGAAAGCAACCCGGTCCGGTATTCAATAAATGCTCGAAATGAAGCATTGTGATCTTGGCGCTTCCTCTGTAACTTAATCTGAGCTTTCCTACTTCCGCGGAAAGATATACCAGAAGAGGTTTCGTATTGAGTCGTAGAGGTTGTTTGTGTCTGGACTGATTGGTCCTTCTGGCAATGCTTCTCGTAAGGATCTAGCGTAGATGCCTCGACGGCCTGAGATCTAGCGTTTCTACATCCAGACCATCCGGAATGTTCTATTACTTCCACACCTGCATATTTCCATCATTTTACCCCTTGAAAGCTACACATTGAAGTTGCCGCACACAACGATTGTAGCCTAGCAGTATTCCTCTCCAGAGCCTTTGTTTCTTCGCTTCCCCTGTGCATGTTACTGCTGCTGGCATTGTCTCAACAGAGCTATATCTGGGCCCTTACTCTAGTTTTCTGATTTGATATCCAATCTCCATTCCACTGAGCGGATCTTTCGATACCATGGATATCAACACGGATTCTGAGCCTGGCGCTACCACGGGTAGACAAAAGCGTTCTCGACAAATCTCGGGGCAAAATGCTGGTGATGGGCCTGGTACGTTAGGAAATCTCGTGATACGATGCGGCCTCTGACCTTTGAACAGGTGGTAAGAGGCAGCGTACCTCTCGTGATATCAGTCCCGAGGAGGATGACAGCCTACAATCTGAGGACGGAAAATATGATAATGGGGATGATGAAGGTGGATCTAGAGAAGACAACGATCAAGATGGCCCATTCCATTTCGAAGATGGTACGAAGGACAATGACGAAGATGGGAGTGATGAAGTACCCGTGGACGCAGAGGAGAAGCCCATCGAGGGCAAGGGAAAGGGTAAGGGTAAGATCAAGAGCAACAGATCCGCTCAGCCACTTCCGTTCATTCAGGAATGGATCGATACAGAGGAAGACGGGCTCGAAAACATCGAAAAAATTGTGTCGCATCTTGTCAACAAAAGGATCGGGGCAATGTCAGAGGCTTGGGATCATTTGAAGGATCGTTCGCTCAAAGTTGGAACCATGTGCTCTGGTAGCGATGCTCCCATTTTCTTCCTCAACCTTCTTCAGCAGGGTACGTATTCCATGAAGATATGTTGCATTGCAAGCTGACTGTCATAAGATCTTGTGAAGAATCACCAGATCCGGCTCTCCTATGAGCATTTATTCTCCGCAGAAATTGCACCATTCAAGCAGGCTTTCATCGAACGTAATTTTCACCCTAACATCATCTTCCGGGATGTGAGAGACTTTGTGGAAAGTGATGGCACAACAGGGTAGGTCCTCTTGCAAGCCGGTCATTGTGTCAACCTATTGTAACATTCTTAGGCTAATACTATTTAGTACGACTGCGTATGGCAGCGAGGTCAAGATTCCAGGAGATCTTGATATCCTCTTCGCCGGTACTAGTTGCAAAGACTTCTCGAACCTGAATGCCCTAAAAAAGACGCTTGAGGAAGGAGGCGAGTCAGGTGTTACATTTGGCGCGCTGACTGTCTACATGAAGAAGTTCCGTCCTAAGCTTGTCATCATTGAAAACGTTACTGGGGCGCCATGGACCGAGATACCTGGGAAAGTTGAGGAACAAGCGGGCTACGCTTGTGTTCATGTCGGAGTGGATACTAAGGATTTTTATCTACCTCAGACTCGCCGACGAGCTTACATGATATGCGTCGACAAAGAGTTGAAGTCATTCGGATCAACCGATAGTTCCAGAGCCACTGCCATCGATGACCTGCTTAAGAGATGGAAAAATGCAATGTCAGAGCTCAGACAGAAGGCTACAGTCTCATTTGAGTCGATGCTTCAGCACGCCCAAATGTACAGGACCAGGACTACGAATAGCCGGACCCAAGTGGTACAGACCAGCCAGGGAGATTGGTCCAGTTGCAAGAATAGCCACACGCTACATCGTCGGGATCATAGACTCGGGATAGGAAAACCGTTGACATCGTGGAATTATTCCGGCAGCAAGAAACTTCCCGACTTTTTCAAACCGCTCAAAGGTGCTGGTCAACGCGTACTGGATCTTCTGGATTGCGTATTCCTCGCTCATGTCAAAGAAGGCATCGACATACGATACTACAGGTAAGCTCTGCCCTGTATTATGTGATAACCCATACAAAAGTACTGACTGATGCTTAGTCGCTACGTGGAATGCTCTCAAGGAGTGGGTAGAGAACCTACTACTCGCCTCAATGGAGTTCTTCAATGCTTGACCCCTGACGGAATACCGATGTGGACTACCGGTGGATGCAGACTCACAGGATGGGAATTGATGCTCTTCCAGGGATTCCCAGTTAATCAGATTGACTTCTCTTGTTTAAGTGATGCGGAAATCCAAGATCTTAACGGAAACGCTATGAGTACCACTGTCATGGGGTCTGCTATCTTGGGAGCTCTCGAGATCTTTTTTAAGCATCTAGGTGTTGAAGACGGAAGCAAATTTTCGAAAGTCGCCTCTACAGCCGTACCTAATATGATGGATACTAGCACATTCGCCGACATCCCTACCGGCTCCTTCAAGTTGCCTGCCGCGTCCTTGAAGCTAGCTTTGACTGAAGATGTTCTTCGCGAAGCGAAATGTGCTGCCCAGCTTTGTAGCTGTGAGGGCCAACATCAGTCAATTGATCGCAAATTTCAGCGATGTCAGATTTGTCAGCATACCACCTGTACAATCTGTGGCAAGAATCCTGTACACGATTATGCCGCTGCCCAGTTCCGCAGTCAGAGAAACACTCCAGCAAGCTTCGTCAAGTTCCTCATGAACTCCCTCCCACTGACAATCCGATTCACGGACTCCATGCCACCAATGACTGTTCAAGACGAGGGGACTGAGATAGAAATCCCATATTCGGATCACTACCGAGACGCTTTCGCACAATGCTATCACTTTCATCACGTACGTCGAAGTGACATCTGGGAGGTCTTTTACGAATCGAAGTATGGAACACTCGTCCTTATGATTTCGGTAGATTCAGCTCAGTGGTTCCTCTACGCAAAGCCTTACCAGCCTGCTGACGTCGGCTCTGCAAACACCGAAGCCGAACGGCGTCCCCTAGCTCGCACTGACACCATCCGGACTCACCTCGAACGATTCCCTATTGCTCGAATGCAGCTCGCCTCTGCCGAACAAGTTTTGCAAGGCTCATGGGATATTTGGTGCCAAAAGGAACAGACATTCAATGTGACTGTGTCTCGGAAAGGAGAGCTTGTGTCTTCGTTCCAGGCAAATTGTGGGCTTCCGGACTATCTCGATACCTTTGTCCACAATGAGCTCGAGCTCAGTGTACCAGCTGATCACCAGAAGTACACAGAAGTCGACCTGAGTGGCACCTACAAATACTTTCCTAAATGCGGCCAGGCCTTCAACTCCCTCCATGTCAGACAAGATGGCGAGACTGTTTACCTGTTCTTTGACCACCCTTTACAGTCTGGCAATCCTAAGGACGCGACTTTTGTCTTTGCTAAGGATTGCCGCAGACTCGAGTATGGTGTACCCAGGTTGGTCCTGGGCAACATGGCAGCAGAATTCCGTCAGCGGCATGTCAAAGGTATCTTACCAGGCAGCGAATGCGCACTCGAAGGACCAGAAGATTTTGCACTCAGAGTGTACGGATTCTGGACTCCATGCGCCAGCTTGTCTCTGCAGGAAGCCGGCCAGAACGTTGAATACAGTGAGACGGAGCTGGCTGCGCATGCTATTAGAAATGATACTTGTCGTGATTTGTATCAAATCGTCCACTGCAAAAACATTCAGCTGGATGCTACGGAACAACGAGAATGGTCTGCAGAGCAATGGAGCTTGATCGAACCAGCCAAGCATGTCAAGTTCCTCAAGCATTTTGGGTGGGCAATCTGGAAATGTTTACCCAAGGACCTTGGTGCCGACGGAATTGACAACGAAAAAGACTTCCAGATGTTCGACCTTGGGAGTCACATTCGTTGCCTCACCTGTGGTCCTCGGCCGCCACCAGTTCGGTGGACCGCGCAGAAAGTGGGCATGACCAAAGCAGAAGAGAAACGTCGGAATGCGGAGAAATTGGCTGAGCAACAGCAGGCCGTAGGAGGAATAGGTGCGAAGTCAACTCGCAAGCCAGCACCTGCCAAAAAGGTATCAGCCCGCAAGGCAGCAGAAAAGAAGACACCCAAGGCAACCGACCCCGTTGCCGAAGTCATGAAAGGATTCAAGCGCGTTGCGTTGGAGGATGTTGAGTCTGCCAAGGAGTTTGAGGCAAAGATCAAGCATTTGCCATTGCCGCTGGCCATGTCGTACAAGACGAATGGCATCGATAAGACGATGGAGTTCAGGCTTGGGATAAACCCAATCACTCTGATGCACCGGGCTGTCTCTGAGCTTGTGCAAGGGACAGTAGATGGTGTAACCACGTCTTGGCGTCTCGTGACCGATGATGATTTACACACTAATCCACAGAACAAGGCGTTTCGCTTATTAGAAAGCGACATGGTGGAAGACGCTGATAGTGTTGCCTGTGAGGAGCTCCGGATCAGATTGTTCAAATCGCAGCTGAGCAGTCTAGCCTGGCATTTGAAGCAAGAAGATGATGAGCTAGAGTTTTCAGAGGAAGAAGTTGTTGAATCGAGAATCCCGGAGATTGGATATCGTCTCGAAGGCCAAGCACTCAGAAAGAAAAAGGTTCAGGGTGGTTTGATGCTGCATGCCGTTGGATTCGGTAAGACAGCTCTTGCATTGGCACTAGTCGCAAAGCAAGCCCGACGCGACGAGCAATGGTCCAAGAGTCAAGATGCAACCCTTCCAGGCTTGATTCGACTCAAGGCAACTATAGTCTTCGCACCTCAGCAAATTGCGGCACAATGGAGAGCAGAAGTCCAAAAGTTCTTGCCGGAGACCTTTAAAGTTCTGCTCATTGAAAGGATCGAACATCTTCGATCGTGCTCCATCAAAAAGTTTCAGGAAGCTAACATCATCATCGTCAATGTTCGCATGGTGGAGCTCGATGCCTACTTGTCAGATTTAGCCGCAGCTGCTGGCATGGAGACCCTTGAGAGTTCAGCAAGCCATCGAGCCAAAGCTGCATGGTACAGGCATGCCCACAAGACTGTCTCTACGCATGCCAAGCAAATGCTCCAGGACGAAGAAGGCCATCGTACTAAACTCGATGAAATAAAGAAGCAGAGTGCGATGCCGGATGACATCGGCGTAGTACCAAAGCCCTTGCGTCGATATGTTAAAGTCCGCGAAGCAATTCTAGCCTGCGATACTTCCTCGGAGACAGCTGATGGTGGGCCCGCTGCAAAAACTACCACTCGCAGAAAGAATATCACCGTCCTTGAGCTTTTTCACTTTGCAAGGGTGTTCTTCGATGAATACCACTACCTTGAAGGCTTCCCTTTGGTAATCATGAATCTTGTGAATGCACGCAATCGTTGGCCGATGTCTGCCACACCGGGGCTCGAGAAGCCAGGAGGGGTAGCGAAGGCAGCTAATCTTCTCGGCGTCAATCTAGGCAGGCAAGAGTATTCTCTTATTCCAAGTTCAGTTACGAAAGCAGCCACTGAGCAGCAAACCAGTAAGTCGGCAATTTGGTCTTACAATGAAATGACTGTTGACTGTTGGATAGGCTATGAGCTATTTGCTTCCCATCAAGTACCAAGATCCAGTGCTTGGTGCCGCAATGTGCGTAACAGACAACAGATGTTTCTTGATCGTTTTGCTCGTCAGGTTAGTGTTCAAGCTTACGAGGTTGTGCTTCCTAACATGCGTAGGACGTCAAGCTCAACTCTGAATTCAAAGAAAAGGTTCACTGGAGTGTCGTTCGCCTGTCCATTTCTCATCGTATTGCATACTTTGAAATGGAGCAGAGTATTGGTTTTGCCAGCTTCGACATCAAGAGGCTACCCAAGGATGACACGTGTCGATCAAGCCAATGTCGAGCAGCAGCCCTAGGCTCTGCAGAAGGCAGAGCGGCCCTTCTGAATTCAGCCAGCTACTTCAAAGGCTCGAGAAATGGAGGGACTGGGCTCTCTGTGGTGGACACAACTGCGGCCAAGCGTCAGGCTCAGTATGATAAAGCCGAGCAAGACATGTCTGAGCGCCTCACTCTCGTGACCCTGTTTGACAGGATCAAATGTGAATCTACTTACGACGGCTTTGAGGAATACAAGAGCTTGTACAAGAACACCGAGAACATGATTGGTCCTAAGGGGTTTATCGGTCAAAAGCTCACTGAACTGGCCAAGATGAAGCACACCGAAAAAGAAGTTTTCGAGATTCTTGACAAAGAATGGGGCAAGAGGCCGAAGTCAGGAGAGACCACGAGTACCTACCGAGGAAAAAATTATACTTGGGCGATGGGCGAACTCCGAAAAGAGATGGCTTCCCAGTACAGGGAAGAGCATAGGCTCTACGAACTCTTTCAAGATCTTCAACGATACAAGACAGCTCAGGTCCTCGAAAAGAAGACACCTCCTTGTGACAAGTGCTCACTTCTTCTCGGAGACACTGATGAGGCCATCATTCTTGGCCAATGTGGGCACCTGCTGTGCTCCAAGTGTCTGGCACCCACCATGGGTTTGGATGACTACTGTCCTCTTGAGTCGTGCAAAACGATCTACAACCCAACCGAGAAAATACATCGGGCAGAGTTGGACGTTCAAGCCGCTTCTGGTGGCAGTAGCCAGTGTGGGAACAAGATAGATGCAGTAGTAGCCCTGGTACAGAGCATTGTCGGAGGAAAGGAACGTGTTCTACTCTTCACACAGGGCACTGTGCTGCTTAATCAGGTCTTCGTGGCATTGCAAGACACAGGAATTGTGTGTGAGAAGCTTGTTCAGGGTGCCGACACCTCCGGCATTATCGCCAAGTTTCAGGACCCGAAGGCTCCGAAAAAGATCATGGCCTTGGTGATGGATATTGATAGCTCGTTGGCAGCTGGCAGGTATGATTCTTTTTCAATTTCCGTTCTTGTCACTTTGAGCTGACCTCATCACAGCAACTTGGACAACGCCAACCATGTCATACTACTGCAGCCATATCTTACCACAGGTGTTACGGCACAGAACGACTATGATGCTACCATGAGGCAGGCCATTGGTCGTGCGTTGCGCGAGGGACAGAAGAAAAAGGTGCACGTGTACCACTTTCTGTCGGCCAACACCATCGATGTTGATATCCTCGAGAAGAGAAACAACAAAGTGTTGCAAATGAAAGGTAGTTCTGAGACGGAGGCCGAACTGGTGGATCGTCCAACAGACACCTTCGACGAGAAGACTCCTCTTTCTAGCCGGATTGCCGAGTTGACTTTTGAGGATGAAGAATAAATTGCTAGGAGATTTGGTATGGAATGAATGAGAAACCTAGGGCTTAGATTGGCATGTTGGGAGAAATGAAGTTACGGGGAGCTGGGCTTGTTGTCGTTTTGTAATGTACATCAAGATATCATTCTTCCTCATTGAACCGTTCACAGGTGCAGAGCGTTTGGGTCTTCCTTCAAGCTAATCGCTCCCCCGTCAAAAGTTCCTGTGATCATCAGGAGATCGACCCAAGCTAGCTGCGGGCTCACAAGGTGAGTCAGCATCTGCTTGTCTATCTCAAAACCAGTTCCGAAAATTCCTCAACTTGAAGTACTCGTCTTTGCTATCTCAATTGTGTGAATTTTGCGTTTTATTGTTGTAAGTGCTTTCGCGTTTTTCAAATTGTGAACTGAAACAGAATACATCAATTGCAATGCAACGCTTCCAACATCCATACCCTCGGCTCACAACGTCACATCAGGAACAACCTTCACATCCTGCGCCCCTTTCAAAAACCCCTTATCACTCTCCTCACTCCCCGCATCCACACTCCCTCTCACACCCTCATCATCACTCTCCACAGCATGCTTCTTCTCCTCCCTTCTCGCTAACGGCCTAACAACCGCCCACGTGAAAACAATAATCGAGAAAGAATTGACAGCACAAAACGTCCATCCCTTCAAGAACCTCGGAGCTTCAACTGTGGGGAATGTAAGGATACCAGTCCAAGCGGTAGTACTCTGAGCAAAAAGGTTGATCATCACTAAGATGAATGATCGCTCTGTAGCATTGTGGCGAAGGATATCGTTACACCATCCATAGAGAACGGAGGACATAGCGACTTGTGTATAAGTACTGTTAAATGCGAACCATTTCGCTGCTTCAGGAACATTCCATACTGCGAGGATGGTCATAGCAATCAAGTTCCAGGTGTGTGCGAATGTAATTGCTCCACTCGGTCCCCAGAGCAGATCAGAACTAAAATTCACAAACAGCACGTAGAAAATCCCCAGAGCAGGAGCTGTAGCGCCAAGCTGATTAACTTTGGGCGTCGAAAATCGATGTAAACTTTTAAGCCAGATTAGATATCCTCCATATCCAGACGATCCCGCGTTCCAGAAAAAGACGTCCCAGAGGCCGAGAATGTAGATTTTTGGATCTGTCATTACGGATTTGATTACTTGGAGACGTGTTTGAGTGATTGTTTCTTCCACGTCGGCTTTTCGTTCTTTGAGACGGTTTATGGCGAGGTCGAGCTCGGATTGTTTGAGGATGAGGAGGTTTGGTTTTGCGGGGGTGCCGGGCCAGATGAGAACTCCTGCTATGGCGATTGGTGCTGTCATTAGTGCGGAGATGATGAACATCCATCTATTGCATTTGTCAGCATTCAGCTATGGTGATGTGACTCAAGGGAGAGCTGACCTCCATCCAGCCATTCCCCTCACACCATGAAGATTAGCAGAGGCACCACTTTGAATCATTCCTGCAGTGAGCGTTCCTAGCATTTGTCCAACATAAAAAACGCCACCACGGCGGCCTAGCTCATCACCACGACTGTCGACAGATCAGCACATGACTCTGGAAGGAGTCGGGAGGGGAAGAAATTGAGGGAGTCGAACTCCCTTAATCCATCAAACAAATGGAAAGTTTGACTTACTACCATGAACCAAGCACGTAATGAACTCCAGGAAAGAAAGCAGCCTCGAAAATCCCCACGAAAAATCGATACGCAGCAAGTTCCGCAAAGCTCTGACTCCGATATTGAAGAAGTGTGAAAATGCCCCAACCAACCTCAAGTGCTGGGATTGTCCAATTCATAGGGAACATGGGGAAGATGAAAGTGAATGGCAGTTGACCAATGACAGCTCCGGCAATGTACATTGCGTTGAGGTTGACGAGTTGGTCGCCGTTGAAATTAAGATCTTCTTTGAGGCCGGAGACGTATGCATTGGCTGTTACTTTGTTAGACGGGAAGACTGAGAAAAGTTTATAGGAGGAGTACTTACTTAAGTTTGATTGATCAATGTACTTGATCCAGTATGCTATCACAGCATATGGTATGATGAGAAGATCAAGCTTGATGATGAGCTTTCTCTCCTCTGGCGTATCATCTTTGGCATACCAATGCCAAAAGGCTCGGCCTTGTCGTTTGGAGTGTGTTGCAGTCATGGTTAAGACTGGAGGCCAGAGAATTGAGTTTTCAATTTATAGATAAAGGCAATCGTTCGATGATATATGCGTCCCTATATCTGAATTTTCAGTGACAAGGTTGAGCTGACCCCACAGCAAGCTTGGCCGTTCCGACCCAGAACCTGCAGTCGGAAGACTCCCACGCCCAGCTCGGAACAGGTAGACCTTTGGGAGTTTGTGGCTTGTCAATGATATACCATTAGTGGAGTACCAAGAGAGAGCTGGTGAACATGGGACGGGAGATGGGCAACATTTGGGAGCGACGGCGAGGACGGGTCGCTTAATACAGGGGAGGCGACCATAAACTTTGCGACGAACAACCAGTCAAGATACCAAAATTACCATAGTCAGCGCAACCCAAGAATAAATTTCCAAAGACGTCTGTGATTAGCATGCATGAAAGCAGTGACCTAAGAAGCACGCCGAAACTTTACGTTCCACATATGCAGCTCGCAATACTAGTGCGGTCGCACCTCAAATCACCCCGCCATCACGACATTCGCTTGTCAATAAACCCCCAATCCACCCGCAACACTCAGCAAAATGCGGCTGCACCAATGAATTGCTGCGACGATAAGATAAGGAGGGTAGAAGCAATACTGGGTCCAGAATGTTGACATCGATACGGCCAAGCAGCAGGCAGACTCGGGCTTCCAGAATGGCATCATGTTCGACCGTGATCGCGAGTTGGGAGACATCCCACCTTCAGGAGGATGATAAGGCTGAGGCTGGCTAGAGAGACGTTGGCTTGAATCATGAAAAGAAAGTTCCAAGCAAGTAACTGATCAGTAATATCTGAAGCGATGGCTGCCAATGCGAAGGAAAGGCTGGAAAGTCTCTCGTCACTTGACACCAATTCCTGGGCAGACTTTCAAGCCAAAGTTTGAACTTGAAGACCATCCTGTAGATGCTGTTCGTTCTTTGAAGGTAAGAAGGTGAATATCTAGATGACGAATGTGGACGCTAATACTTCAATAAAAAGGTGGCAGTCATTGGAGCCGGCATCTCAGGTATCACAGCTGGTGTCCTACTACCAGCGAAAGTTCCTGGGATAGACTTGACCATTTTTGAGAAGAACTCAGACGTTGGCGGAACATGGTTGGAGAATATCTGTAAGTTTTCTGCAAACACATCATCCCTAGAAGACCTGACAATCTCCAGATCCAGGAGTAAGATGTGACATCCCAGCAAACGTCTACCAGTCCTCCTTCTCTCCAAACACCCAATGGACAGAAGAATTCGCTCAAGGCCACGAGATCGGTGCTTACTGGAGATCAGTCGCTGCGAAATACAATCTCGACAAATATCTCAAACTCAACAACAAAATTAATCAAGCTCAATGGGAACCCTCGTCCGCTCAGTGGGTGCTAGATATTGAAGATCTGAAAAATGGACAGATCTCATCCCAAAGCTTTGATATCGTGATCACCGCAATTGGGAGATTCAATGCCTGGAAACTTCCTGATATCCCAGGAATTGGCGAATATGAAGGTCATCTCAGACATTCATCAAACTGGGATCCAAACTTCGATCCAAAGGGTAAGACAGTAGCTGTCATCGGCAACGGAGCATCAGGAATCCAAGTCGTCCCCGAACTCCAAAAAGTAGTCAAACACCTCGACCACTACGCGCGGTCGAAGACTTGGATAGCAGGCTCCTTCGCAGGCCATGAGCGAAAAGCCGAACGCATGTTGTTCAGTGAGGAACAATTAAAAGACTTCCAAGACCCAGAAAAATACCTGAAGTATAGGAAAGGAGTCGAAGAAACCTATTGGCGCCGCTTCGCAAGTCTCTTCAAGAACTCGAAAGAGAACAATACTCACAAAGAGGAATTCAAAGCCATCATGGCGAAGCGGTTAGAAGCCAAACCAGAATTACTCGATGAGATAGTCCCCGATTTCTCACCGCACTGTCGACGGTTGACGCCTGGTCCTGGATACCTCGAAGCTCTGACGAAGGAGAATGTGGATTTTATACGGACTCCGATTAAGCGGTTTACAAAGACGGGGATTGAGACTGAAGATGGTGTTCACAGACCTGTGGCCGCGATAATTTGTTCTACAGGAGCGAATATCGATTACTCACCTCCCTTTTCAATCATCTCTGGAGAAATAGATTTGAAGAAAGCGTGGAAACCAGATGGTGATATAGGGTTCCCGTATTCGTATCTTGGACTCGCGACACCGGGGTTCCCAAATCTGTTTTTCGTTCATGGACCAAATACAGCCGGTGCATCTGGGACGCTGCCGAATAGTGTCGAGAACCAAGTTACATATCTAGCGAGGGTGTTGAGGAAGATTGGTACGGAGGGGATAAAGACGATGGTACCGAAAAAGGAAGCTGCGGATGATTTCGTGGACGTGTGCGATACTTTCTTTCCGAAGACTGTGTTGAGTGAGAATTGTAGCTCTTGGGCGAATGGTAAGTTGCTCATATACTCTAACAGGCTAGCACTTAGGCTGATGATGTTCTGTAGGTGGTATACCTGGTGGTCGCATCCATGGTATGTGGCCTGGAAGTGCAGCGCACGTGAATTTCATTCGTCGATCTCCGAGATGGGAGGACTTTGAATATGAGTTGAGGCCAGAAAACAAAAGCAAGAATCGCTTTGCATATTGGGGGAATGGATGGACGACGAAGCAGCTCCAGGATGATTCGGACTTGACGACGTATTTAAAAGTTCCTGAGAAGGTGGATTTGAAGGACTTGCATGAGAGTTGGTGGGACGTGTAGAGCCAATTTAGATTTGTAGATTCATCTTAGAATGCTGGGACTACCAGTGAAGTGCATAAAGACCGGCGACAGCAAGGACATCAACATCACGTGAGGAAACTATTTTTCTCAATACCTTATTAATATTCAAGTAACATGGCTTCCCGATCATCCAAGAAAGGAGGCCCAAAATACAACGCAAAAGTCGGTCCTCTAAATTCTTACACCATTTTACTCACCCCGAGCCTTCTTCTTTCCAAAATCTTGTCCCTCGCCTTGTCCATTATCCTGACCTTGATTCGGTTCCAGGTCATGGCATCCATCACAAAGAACTTCATCCTCAATCCTAACACCTTCCTCCTCGTCGTCCTCCTCCTCCCCCTCCTCATCGTACTCATTGAGGTCAGCGAACTCCCCAACGCCATATTCCTCGTCCCACTCGCTGCTGCTGCTAGCGTCACTGTCCGCATCTCCCTCAAACTCTCTTCGGTCAAACCAGTCCTTCCAAGGACAGTTCCACGTCGCTGTCTTAAACACATCCATGCCAGAGCACTGTCTCTTGAGTTCCTTTAGCTTGTCCGCAACTGCCATGCTTGTGACAATCTTCTGTTTGTATTGTGGCAAAGGGAAGTCTTGGAAGAATTCCTTCAAAATCCCATTCGCACGGGTGCGTTTGAATTCGCCCTTGTAGGTTTGATGGCGTTATCAAGGCCACGAGGAGGTCCGAGAGGCTGAGATGGAACCAAAGGATTCGACTTGTTGACGCAATTCTGCATGAAGTATTGACGTTCGTTGATATCCATCACATCCACCATGACTAGTTGCGTATCTCTCTTCCCTTCCGAGATGCCTGCCTCGACGATATTGTGTCTATAATCCTCGTAGACGATCTGGATGGTCTGAACAGCTCCGAGGTTGCTTAGGATTTGGCAAGTGGCATGGTATTGATTGGACATTCCTCCGTTCAACAGCCGCCAGGAGATGGCTAGGGTTTTCACGCGAGGACGGTCTTCTAGTGCAAGTCTGTCGACCAGGGGCGAAGCGACATAAAACGAGAATTGGAATGGAAAGCTTGATTCGTAGATGCGGTCATCGAAGCCCTCGTCCAGGAAGAGTGTGTCTTTCTCAGAGTTGAAGCGCGTCATTGGCGTAAGCTGGTTGGGGAATGAAAAGCCGAGTCGCCAGTATGTCTCTAGGCCATTACGAAGGGCTCGGCAGAGTTGCAGTTCTGGTGGCGGCGGGGTGGTCGAGTAGAGGCCGAATTGGTTTTGAGCATTGTGCTCAATGAAGAGCTTCAGGACTCGTGGCGGGTTGGAAGCCTGCATAATTTTGAGCTGCATCTCAATTGGTAATCTGGTGAAAATCGTGAAAGTTGCCACGGCAGAAGGCGCAACAGGTTGGGTGGTTGAGACATTGAGCCGGTGACGGCGGGAGGCGTAATGGAGGGAGTAGCATGTGGTAGGATAGAGGACCCCATGCCAATAGGCTGGATGCCTGGAGGTAGAGTCCGCGCATGTGTTGTGCTGGCGGAACAGGATCCGGCAGTGCTTGGAGGAATTGCCAGTTGACTGTGTACCGGCGCAACTCTGATAGATACGGCGGAGGGAGAATCATGCGCAGCGCTTGAAGAAGTCGCTGGTTGATCGTGCGCCTGTGCCATAGCGGCAGAAGAATTGGGATCGGAAGGAGGGTCAGTGATGGGGATGACCATGACCAAAGCGCAGCACAAGTCCGTTGCTTGATTGCACTATGATTGATCAGTTGTTGAGTACCGGAATTGGTATCGTGGATGGTAAAGAAGGAGGAGTTGGTGGTTGTGGTCTGGGTTTTGACTTCGAAAGTGGGACGCAGGGTAGCGTGCTTGTGCCAACCAATAGGGAATAGTTTCTGCCTGTTTGGGACTGCCATTCCTGTTCACCTGGGCAAGAAATTACTGTTGTTCAAATCAATCAGCTATTGTTAGGAAGACATTTTCTATAGTGCTCTATAGCGCTATGCGATATACATATGCACCGACTTTGATGGAAGGTGGTGCTCTTGGGTGACAGAAGCTCAATTCATAGGCTATGGCAGGTTTGACTCTAGAGGCATAGCACTGAGAATAGGCAGCGCTCTACTAGGGACCCAGAGACATGTATATATAGGGATGAGGTTCTACTTTTGCAATGGTATTACGCCCTGCTTGCTGCAAGATGCTTGCTACTTGATCAGCACTTGCCAATCGCATTGTCATCAGACCTTAGCCAATTGACTCTTGCGCATTGACTATCGAGCATTTCGAGGTTTTGGCCAATCATACAAGCTCTTTGAGCTATTGGCAGGATCATAATGATATGACTGTCAAGTTTGTGGCAGGTACGGGACATGGGACAAACTTGATACGGCAAGGGACTCTTACACAGGACTGGATCCCAGCTCAAATGTCAGTCATCAAACGAAAAAACATGAGATGTTGGTAAAGCAAAGAGAGTTCATGCATTGCATGACTTGATGTTCTCGGTCTCACTTTCGTGAATGCAGAGCAATTATAAAAATAATCATCCTCTCAGCTAAATTGCAGTGTCTGCGGCTCTGCTTCATCTTTGCCTTCCCTGTGAGGACTCTCTGGGAATTCTTCCATTCGGCTCTGTGGGGGGTCTCTCCTTTGGGAATTATCATCGTTGAGGTCCAGTGGTTGCCGTTGATCTTTTTCTCATCTCTGTGCTGTCCATACCGTATTATTCCTGCTAGAGTCTTGGTACTGACACCTTATGCAGCATACTTCTCGGTTTACTGGCCGTATCAGTCATCGACCTTCCAGTGGAGATTTGACAATTGAGTAGAAGATCTGCCACGCCGTAGAAGATACTTCCTCGGCACAGCGCAGTATCTATATTCCTTGGATCAAAGTGCTGAATGATTGATAATTGATAGGAGAGGCGTTTCTCGATTGTCGTCGCGGGTGTGGACATTGACAGTCGATCTAGGTGGCGGTGGGCTGTGCGAGAACTGGAGAGTTGAACGTTAAGCGAGGCCTGCTGGAGGGAGTAGGGAGTCTGTATGGAGTCTGTCGTCTTGACTAATTCGTGAGGAAGCTCTTTTGTGATGGTGTCATGCATTGATAGAATATTGCAACATCGTCGAGATTGAAGTGAAGCTTTGCGTGAACTAAGCCTGATTCAGCTTAGTCTGATTATGGCAAGCTACTAGGTTGATGTTGCGGCCACAGCATTCAAGGAGGATCGAACCTAAGGAGGCCATTAATGCTTGCAAGTGACTTATCAAATAAGCTGAAACATGGAGCTGGCCCTGGGTGGATGTCTGTTTTAGTAAATAGACAACACAATGAACTAAATGAAGATCACAATCATTGATTTCGCACATTTCAGTCAGCAGAGGCTGTCAAAGCCAGAATTGCTATAAGATATCTATCCATGTTCATATCCGAGTCTCCAAGGTATCATCCATCCAAATGCCATATTCGCTATTCCAACGCCTACCCAAAGATACAAATAATACACCTCCATCTAATCATCTCAATACTGATTATACCCACCACCACCATACGGATTATTCCCATACCCTTGACCCATATAGTACTCAGCATTCAACGTCATCTCACTAGCTCCCCACGTCCCATGTCCCATCGGCCTCCCCGGTCCAGCACCAGCACCCATCTGAACCTTTCCACCATACAACTCATGCGGCCTCGGCATTTCCAACCTCTTACTACTCGTCCCCGCATAATTCGGAAATCCATTCTCCTTATGTCCCCAGAACATCCTATCCTCCCACTCATCAATCAAATCCGCCATCGTTTGCAGATGTCCAAACGTCGCCGGCAATGGGCCTATGGGTCTCCTTAGACTGACATAACTCGCAAAGACGGCGACCCCGAATGAGAAAGCCGTGAAATAGAAGACTTGCGGCGGATACATGTTTACCCCGAGTTTGAAGTCATTGTTGATTGCTAGTCCGAACAGCCAGTGAACAGCAGCTTTGAACCCGAATAGCATGATGGTTTGCCAGGAGCTAAAAGCTGCTACGATACTGTTGTAGCGTGGATCTGTTCCTTTGGGAGTGATGGCCATGCGAAAAATTCCTTCGTCTCGCGAGAGGTTGACTAAGAGTTCTGCGCAGTGCAGGGCGAGGGTAAGACCTGCTTGGAATCCGGCGATGAGGAAGATAGAGCCGACGTTCCCGATGATGCCGCTGTTGGCTGTCCAGCCAACATTGAGGACAGAAGTGCCGTGTGTGCAGCGGGCGGCAGCGCATGTTGTAGCAGTGGTATTGTAAGTTGAGCCTGTGAAGAGAGGGATGAATGTCCAGGAGTCTCCGAGGACGCCGTTCGGATTTCCTTTGAGGATCATGATGTAGATTGCCCCGCCCCAGACAGCTCCGAGAGGTACGAGGGCCCAGAGGAGTACCAGAACCCACCGTACTTCTGGGTGTGCGGTACACGCAGGACCTTGTTTCTCTTTGGGTGTGACGGGAAAGGCGTCTGTTGTGATATCGTGGACAGATTTCATACATCGGTTTGTTCTGCGGGTGATTCGCATGGGGTTCGTGTCGTCGGTACAGGCGTATACTGTATCAAGAGGATTCGAGCTCCATGTAGGTATCTTGGTCCCTCGCAAAGCCCATGTTGACAAAAAAGCTTGACCGAGGAGACTGAGGCCGAAGATAACGAGCGCGACGCCGGACACGTGGATCTTGTTGTCGAGACCATGACTGTCTTCATTTTGATCGAATGTCTGGCCGAGAGAGGTGTTGTAACCCAAGAAAATGAGTGAGGTCGTGGCATATGATAGGATGATGCAGAGGAGAAACGTGTTGTTTGCCCACCACGTATTGGGCTTTGATCGTCTTGCGTTGCTGAGCAATCGCAGATTCGAGTTGAAGGTAAGCCGATTTTCATACTGAAGTGACCACCGAAGACTGGTACTATGTATGTATCCCATAGCTTCGTTCAGCAGCGTAACGATGACGTTCAATCCAAGAGGCAGCACTTCCTTCGCTGCGTGCGGAATATCGAATTGTGCTCCAACCATTATCGATTCCGTCTTCCTACCACCCCTATTGAGGTATATACAATAGCATCCTGCTCCTATTCCGACGATTCCAGTCACCCATGCTGCACAGAGGCCTATCACGCAGCAATTTCGCGATCCCAACGCACGGTCGAGTTTGTCGTTCTGGTGGTGAGATGCCATCTGAGGTGTTGCTGCTTAGCAGCATTCGAGTATCTAGTCGTAGTTTGAGGATCCTTCGGACGCGTTTGGCAATTGAGAGACGTTGAGAAGGAGGGGGATCGACGGAAGAAAAATGAGCTGAGCTACAAGTCGACGTTCATCCTCCCATGTCTCACTTGAGAGCACACCAGTCCGCAGCACACTGGATATGTCTGGGAGCCTCATGGTTGCATCCGTTCTCGCTCGGTCTGCAGTATGCCTCGCCCAACCTCTCTCTCCGATACATCACTTGATTTGCACAATTGGAGTATTTTTGGGTCGCGCCTTTCCTCTTCAAGGTTTTGTGTCCATGAGGCGTCGAGTGAGCACCGAGCATTTTTCAGCCTTGCGCCACCAATATTGTCCCGCATAACATTTCTTTCCTTTGCGGGAATTCTACCCAATTGAGAGACTTCTCGGTGAACATGATTCGATGACTCCAGTCAAGGTTCGATGATGCACATCGTGGAGGCTCATATCCAAAACTTGGTGATGTTTCCAAATGGATGAGCCACCGCCCGATAGCCACGGTGAGATCTTTTAAGATGCACAAAAAGGGGGAGCGTTTCTTTGTCAAAGAAACCTAGCTGCCGGGGGCGGCGGGGGGGCTTGGCAGCTGAAGATGAGACATCACGTGAAGGCAGCACTAAGCTAAGTTGGGCTTAGGCGCTGATGCAGGTTCGTGACATCCAGACAAAATCTCTCAACGGTACGGATCACATCAATGCCATCAGCGTTGCAGTATCTCACGGCGCGATGCAGAGATGGTCATGGATTCCTCTCTAGGATTCAGTGAAACTGACTATCTGAGGGGGTTCGCCCATTGATCTCTTGTACGCCTGCAGTATCACCTCAATCAACCACTCCAGTAGGCACGTGTCCATCAATCAATATGCAGTAGAAAGTAATCACTCCAAACCAGAACCTGAACCCCCCCCCCTTTACCATCCTACTCATCCCAAAACAACAGCTCCCTCCTCTTCCTCATCATCCATGCCCAGTGCGAATTTCCCAATTCCACAATCTTCGTCCCAGTCACTGACAGTACTAGCCTCGCCGTCCTTGTCTCTATCACCATATCTCTCGAAACAATACTCGCATGGACAATTGCATGTCTTTCACTGATTGACTCGCGCTCCTTTTCTGAAAGCGTGGCCTCGATGATGGGATGCCAGTAATCTTCATGGACATTTGTAGGATCTTGATGGCTCCCAATTGAGCAGTGGTCTCAACAGCGCAATGCGGCATTGCTCTCCCTGAGAGTGTCCATTAAAGAGGATGTTGTCTGAAATTGTGACATTTCGGATGAGACAAAGGTCTGCTGATATAAGGCAAAATAGCAAGTTAAAGACTTGATCAAAATCGTTCGATTCTGATGGGAAAGCATCCGAGGCAGTGATGCACTCAGAGAGCCCCTCGTCCACAAAGAGAGTGTCTATTAAAGAGTTGAAGCGTATTGTGGGTGGAGCTTGGTCATGGATTGAGATCATCAAGGGAGAGTGCTTCATCATCTGAGCGCATGGCGCTGCTGACTTGAAGTTGTGCTGGAGGTGGGACGTTGGTAAAGAGTTCGATTGCGCCAGAGGTGTTGGTCTTGATATTGAGTTTATCACACGTGGGGTGAATGATGCCTTGAAAATCTTGATCAGAAATTCGAGCGGAAGCTTCTTGAAGCCTGAGAAGGTTGTTGGTAGGGTTGTGCTCGGCGGTGTTGAGCTTGACACCGTTGCGGTTATGCTGGAAGCCATCCTGTATTGCTGTTGCTCAGAGCCTTGGCACTGCAATATAGAGACCGTTGCAATGCATTGAAGATAGTGGTCAGAGGTGTTAGTAGTGTTAATCCAGATGTTGGAAGGCGACAACAAAGGGGGTAACCGAGGCTAGCGTGCTTTTGGCACGTGACTACACAGTCAGTCAAGCCAAGTTAACGTCCATCCCTGCGTGCCGGAAATCCCTCCGTGCCGGAAAATTCAGCCGGTACATTAACTTTAAATATTTTTACATCTATGCACAACGTAATATCACTAATAATTTTTGTAGGTTGTATTCAGTCGCTACTCCCAAACACCCTAAACTGCCTTCGGCTGGAAAAATTACGTTCCCGTCGTCGCCTTCCGTCTAATTTACAAAGGGGCTCTTTATATATCGTGACAGACTTCCTATACCAGAGCTGTACCACTAAGCTTGCACTATCTCAAAACCCCATCCAATGGTCTTAGTCGAGTTCTTTGGCCTTCCTACAATGCGAGAGATCGTCAACAGCCTTGTGGCGGCTGTGGCGTGCAGATTTATGCAAGTTCGACACGTGGGTCGGTACCTCGCGAATGACGATCTTGGTAGAGAACAGCCCCATCGAGTCCAACGGTCACGTGGTATCTTAGCCAGGAACTAGTTGATGTTGTCAGGGCTGCATCACTCAAAAGCTCGAACACTCACGCTGAGTTCTGATAAACCACGAATCGTTAGCCTATTACGAATATTTACATTACAGTGAAATCTATCAAGTTGACCCATTTGTAGGACGCTGAACTGATAATACAACATTATCTTGCTCAGCCTTCCATGCATCTAAAGCTATAGAAGATGAAACAAATAATGGATGGTTCAGTCCTAGGACACGTTTCCTAACTCGTACACAATCTTCCATAAGTCTTACAGCTTCAATTTCTTTACCGTTTCCCATCCACGTAAACGCCAAGTTGTTCATGCTCGTCAGCGTAGAAGGGTGGTCTACTCCGAGCTTCGTCTTGCGA
>AIET01001489.1:0-128260 GCA_000292665.1 Helotiales sp. EF0021
GTATACTACACACACACACACACACACACACACACACAAACATATATATATATATATTACGTGAACAATAACTAGTCGCGGAATGGAAGCGGAGAATAATAGAGAGCGGAGGCGGGGTATGTAGGGCGCTAGAAAGTGGGGCTTCTTGGCGTAAATACCTGTATCTCAGATTCAACAGCAGCCTGTAACATCACGATATCAACATCCATGTCGTCTGCTCCAACCAGTTCCATCAAAGCAACGAAGAAGAGTGCATTCTCGTGCGATACATGCAGAAAGAGGAAGGTAAGATGTGACGGACAACAACCAGTATGCAGACGGTGTGCAATACGCAACGACACATGCCTATATAAGCTATCACCAACGCTATCTTACACCGAGAGACTCGAAAGGAGGGTCAAAGAGCTCGAGCAGCGCTTATCCCACGGATCGTCAAACCCTTCCGAGGATGCATCTAAGGCGACTAAGGATGAGGCATCACCTCCAGCGGTCGCCTCACCTGACGAAATCAACTCATCGGATCGAGCAAGGGAGTTCAAAGGACTGAGAATCGATGATAGGGGAGCAATAACGTACCATGGAACAACTAGCTTTTTCCAGCTTCCAGCACCTTCTCAAGATAGCTCGGCTGGAGCAGCAGTCTCGGAGGCGTCAGACCCTGCGTCCGAGCACAATGGGAGAAGAGAGAGGCTCGTCAAGAATGCATGGGAGCAGCGTGTCCTAGAGACATTGGCCGATACTCCGGTAGGAGTCACTCTGGAATTTACATGCGTTTGATTTGACTTCTTGTATAGGAGCCTTTCCAGTATCTACTGAAGGCACACTGGTGCTGGATTCAGCCACTTTTCAATTTCGTGTATCGACCAACATTCACTCGTAAGTCACGACTCCCTTCTGAGAGACACCAACTAAAATGTGATATCAGGAGATATGGAGAACCTAGGACCCTACTATTCTCACACTCTTCTCAACGCTATGCTATCCCATTCTGTGCGTTGGTGCAAGAATGATCAGCAGATCATGCACTTGCTCGCGCCGTATGAAAATGGTCAACTATTCTCTCGTCAAGCTCGAACATTACTCTTCGACGAGATAGGACAAGGTCACAGCAGCGTTCCAATAGTCCAAACACTTCTTTTACTAAGTGCACAAGAATGTGGGGTAGGCAATCGAACGCAAGCATGGCTGTACAGCGGCATGGCTTTTAGATTGATCGAGGATATGGGAATCTGTATAGATGGACAGAAGTATGCTGGTAGTGTAAGACTTTCTGATGAAGACATTGAAATTCGTCATCGGCTATTTTGGAGTTGTTACTTCTGGGACAAGATGATAAGCCTATATCTTGGACGGTCGCCAACGCTGCAACACTCGAGTGTCAGCCCGCCACAGATCATGCGTCAGTCACCCTGTCAGATTTTTTGTTATGATTATTGACTTTGACTACACAGTTGATGACTCGGCAGAAAATGAGCTCTGGACGCCACATGGAATCGTCTACCCTGACAATGTGGAGTATCCTCCAACTCCCGCTCACTCGATTTCATGCTTTACAAGGATGTGCCGTCTCTCTGAAATTTTTAATCGAATTCTGGTCAACATATACGATCCATTGGGTCGTAATACAGAGTCAGACATTCAGAATTGTGTATCGAAAGAAGGGCAAGCTCTGAAGATTTGGTGGGACGAGTTGCCAAGCTTTCTTAAGATCGAGGGGAAGTCGCTTCCGCCGCATTGTCCACCGAGTCATATCGTCACACTCAAGTTGGTGTTCTCTCATTGTCCGAGCTGTGGTATATCACTGATATCTCCTAGTTGCCTATACCATACATTCAAGATCTTACTATATCGTCCCATGCTGTTTCAACGAGCTGCCGAGACGCCAAAACAGCCAGGACCAGACCCTCATCATCTCATTGAGTGCATTTCATCGGCTACCTCAATCATCACCATTTTTGATTTGTTCTGCAGGACGTTTGGGCATGGCTACTGTATTCTTTCGCTTTCTTATAGCGTGTACATTGCAGCTTCTATATTCCTGTTGCAAATCCAAGCATCTGCATCTCACGACGATCAGACTTTAAATCGGCTCGCTTTCTGTATCAATTCTCTCGAGCGAGTCAATTCGTTACACTCAGGTAAGGTAGTCCCACGCACAATCCATCCATTGCTAATCCTCTTTACAGTCATCGGAAGCTCTCTAAGGCTGATCACAGATGCTCTTTCGAAGCTCGGCGTCAATCTCTCGGAACAGACTTCGACTCAGATTTCTATATCGCCAAGGTACCAGATTGATGCAGCATCTATCCTTCCTAGAAGCGATGGTGCCCAGATATCACAACTACCCAGTGCCTCAAACGACAACGTCGATCCTCAGCTCCTTCAACACTTCAATTTAGATGACTTTGAGATTTCGTCCCAAATGCTCGAAGCTTTCTCTACTCTGGAGCCAATGGATCCTACCTTCGGTTCTTTCCAAGACTGGAGCTGAGATCCAAGCTGCGATTGATGTCTCCCTTTCATGACATGCACTCGGTCAATACCACGCACCTGCCCACCACTTGATCACCTTCAATCCACCACTGATGCGTCTACACGAGTTGCATCTCAGTATGAGGTCGATGAAGTCCTTTCGAAAGTCGGACGACTTGATCATAGACGGTGAATGTTATGCCGCTCGACAACTATAGTGTCATCAGCTTAGTACTCGCTTCCCAGAGTCGGTCTTACCGTCAACCGCACCAACCTAGGTGTCGTCCCTCTCCAGAATACCGAAATTCCATCAGTCATCAGGGATTTTTTCGCGCAGTCTAGTATGCCGCTATACTGATCCGTTGATCCCTGAATCCGGGTCTTGATATTGTCGAAAGGCATTGAAGCATATCTTGCAGAACCAGTCAGCAAACACCGGCGCCTAATCTCTAGCCAACTTACACAGTGATCACTCCACTGATTGCACCCACCGCCAGAGTCATTGCAACCTGACCATCCCAAGCTGGCCACCTCTTCGCAATCTGTTCCTGCATCATACCAAATGTCGTGAACCTCACTGCCGAGTTAGTGGCTTGTTTACTCATCAACCTCTCCACAAAGCCGATACTCCGTTCTCCCTGACGATCAACTTCGCTGCCCCAAATGCTCCTTTCCCAACAAGCACCCTCTGTCCTCTGGGACCGGCGTCTTCCACGAGCCTCGTTTTCAAGGCTTCTCCAGGTGTCACGACCAATAACGATTCTGTCACTCCAGCACTGAGTCCAGAAAGGATGCTTACCCATGGATTCCGCTGTCCTTGCTTGGTTCGGAACAATCTATCGAGGAAATCTTTAGAAGTCTCGAACGAGGAGAACCTGATGCCACTTTTCATTGCGTTACTCGCGGCCAAAACGCTACATCCGGAGTAAAATCCTGATAGTCCGGAAGTGCGGTATGTCGATTTGATGATAAAGAGGGAGGATGTCGCGTTGCCAGCATACTGTGGGAGTTGACGGCGAGTCTTGACGAACTCTGCGGGATACTATTTTCGGATGAGAATTTTAAGACGACAGGTCGGAGAGCTTTGAGAATACCGAACGGGACTTACCGTGACAACTGTCTCACATACTCATGCTATCCCCCCTCCGAGAATTTTGGTTGGTGCGTTCGTCTTTTCGTTTTGTGCCATTGTTGTTTTGAGATGAGCCTCTGGTATTCTCTCAGAGTATTCTGGATGTTTTGTTCGCAAGTTACCCTGATAAACACGGTTTCTTATGCTAGGAGTCGTACTGGATAATGTACCGCTTCCGTCGAAAGGGCGGAGCCGTCTTATTATCCAGCTGTCTATACGTACAGCAGCGCCTCCCAGGAAGTCTCTTGATTGTCGGATGGAGCCGAAGCCCTCGATATCGATCCTTCGGAACTTGTCCGAAGCCCCCATCTTCGGGATACGCGCTCTGACCAAGCTCCAAGTCGATACGTGCCTCCGCTAAGTCGCGATACCTGCACGTCACCACGATCGCGGGGTCTGCTATCCTACAGTTTCGCAGTGCTGGCTGGAATAGGATCAAGAAATCATTCATCTCAAACAGAAAGTGCTTCAGGAAGAGGGGAGATTGAGGGGTCTGTGATGGACAGGAGAGGTTTTGACATCTACGACATTTATAATGCCTATCTAGCTTAAATATTGCCATTTCACTTCACCGATCAACTGCCTGCCCACAAATCTTCTGCATTTCCCCTGAACAATCTTTCAAGCAGTATCTTGTCACCCTCACACCAATCTATCGCCTGCTCCACGAACGGCTTGATATCAAGACCTTCAAATCTAGTATGAGGCCAATCACTCGCAAAAACAGCTCTGCTCTTGCCAGCTACCCTCAATAATTCCTTCGCAATAGGTTCCAAGTCCCGATATCCTTTTTCCTTGCTAATTCTATACGGAGCAGACACTTTCACATACGCCTTCCCAGCCTCCAGGAGTCTTACCAGAGAAGCGAACCCCGGTATCAAGTATGGATCCACAATATCTCTATTCTCGGAGGTTTCAGGCAATGACGGATGACCAAAATGATCAAAACAGACCGTTACTCCCAACGTCGAAACAAGTTCCTCAATTTCATCAACAGTACCAAGGGGTACATAAAGTTGCAACACCCAACCAAGGGGTTTCATGACATCCGCGTATTCCCTCAAAGTCGCCTCCAACTCACTCTTCTCCATCACCTTCCCAACGGATTGCAGATTTACCCTCACTCCTCTGGCCCCGAGCTTATGCCATTCCTCGAGGGTAGCTTTCGACGTGGTCTTAGGATCAAAAGCCACCACCCCTCGAGCACGAGAAGCACCGAGTTGCCGAAGTGCGTTTAGTAAGCAGCTATTATCGTAACCATAAATCGAAGGCTGGACGAGAACGATATTAGGGATTGAGATCCCCTTCTCGAAAGCTAGTGCCGATGGGAGGAGATGAGGCTTTGGTGTATACTGTGCGGTTGGGGAGAGAGGGTAATGCAGTGGGTCGAGAATGTGCATGTGGGAGTCCCACGAGTTTGGTGGGACTATGTGGGCGAAGGAGGTTGTTTTTGCTTGTGTAGATGTGTGTGAGAGTTGTCTTGTGGTGTTGTTGAGGGGCAGTTTAGATGGTCGGAGGAAGTACCGGTGAAGGAATCTCGTGAAGAAGGAGGATATCATGTCGAGGGTGAATGTGAGCATCTTTAAAGCTTCAAAACTCTACTCGGCGATACACGAGACGGAGAGAACGTGGGAGAGAAAGAATTGAGCAGAGAGATGGAGAGATGGAGAAGTCATTCTCATCAGAACGAGATCGTGTGACGAAAGGTTCCACTTCAACAACTCAAGTTCGAGAAAAGTGCCCACATTCAAAATACTCTCGGACAACTTCCTGCACAGAGACATTGATACGTTTGTGGAGTTGAGCAATATCAACTCCTCCTTCGGAAGTTGACCGAGCCTAACCTCTTGGTTAAGCTTTGAAGCGAAGTGCCATTTCCACCAATCAAACCACCGCCCGCCAAACGCCTGAAAGCCACTGGAAGTTGACCGAGGGATGTTGATTGGTCTCGGTCAACTTCCGAGCTTTCCTAGGCCACAGATTTCACCAAATCTATGGAACATTTGCTTCCCTCTCCACCTCCCATTCCACTCACCAAATATTCTCAAGAATACACCACTGTTGCATCTGCATTCAGCAGCCCATATCTTTTGCATCCCACATCTACTGTGGCTGCGTTTCCTCAGTTCTGGAAGAGCCAAGAGTGGAGGATACCACGCTGTTGATTTCTGGCTGGGGTTGGCGGCCCCTCCACACTCTCCACAGCCTGTCGTGTCGCGGGGTATGCTTCCCCAAACACATAAAGAAAGGTCGGCATCCCCAACTTGATTCTCCAGATCTTCAAGACGACACGGACTCAAAACAAGACTCACAACCCACAGTCGCCAGAATGTTCAATATCAACTATCACTACGTTTTCACTGTCCTTGTCATTGCTTGTGGTGGTATCCCAAAAGGTATTTCCTGCTCAACCGGCCTCAAACGAACAAATGCTAATCCTTTCAGGCTACGATGAAGGTGGATTCAGTGCTTCGATTGGCCTCAAATCTTTCCAGCATGATTTCGACCTAAGCACCTCACTTTGGAAGAACGACGCTGCAGGACTCGCAAATCGCAAAGCAAACATCACATCCTTCGGCGTCCTCGGTGCCGCCATCGGGTCACTTCTTGCTCTCGCACTTGCGGATCGACTTGGTCGTTTGCGATGCTGGCAATTCTTCGTCACATTATGGGCCAGTGGAATTTTGATGCAGGTTTTTTCTTCGGGTATCGTGGGGTTCATGCTTTTTGCTAGGATTTGGGGAGGTCTTGGGGCTGGTGGTTTGACGGTTGTTGCTCCCCTTTACCTATCTGAGGTTGCGCCTGCGAAGTCTCGAGGAATGATTGTTAGTATGTACATGGTACTGTTACTTACATTTCTATCACTGGGTAAGTCAAATTCTCTGTCTCTCGCAGCTGTAATTGCTGACATGAATGAGGTTTCTTCATCAACTACGGTGCAAGTGTTACGATGGCCGCCACTGCTACACAATACCGGCTTGTACAAGCAATTCCTCTCATCCCAGTCGGCATCGCATTCATAGGATCCCTATTTTTACATGATACCCCCCGATGGCTTGCATCTAAAGATCGCAGCGACGAAGCGTTGTCAGTCCTGGCTCGCCTACGAGGAGAGAAGCAAGATCACAAGCTATCAAGCGAATATCATGAAATTCAGGAACAAATCGTAGCGAGGCAGCAAACCCTTGCCGATGTTCCGATATGGACTATTGTGAAGGAGATTGCAACGATTCCAACATACCGAGAACGTTTCTTGTTGGCGATCTTCATGCAAACTGTTGCTCAATGGAGTGGTGGAAATGGAATCACATATTACGTTCCACAGGTATGTATACCCACGCCTTGACTTGGGCTCAATTGCTAACATTCTTCAGATCTTCGAGTATGCCGGCGTCACAGGTGGAAACACATCCCTTATTACCTCCGGAGCATACGGCATCGTCAAGCTCGTGTTTACCCTCATCTTCACATGGGGACTTATCGACATCTTTGGCCGTCGCAGATGCATGCTCACAGGCATCGCTCTCCAATGCATCACCCACGTCTACATGTCAATCTACATGTCCATCTTCATCGGCTCAGAAAACAAATCCGCCTCCGACGCAGCCATCGCTTCCGTCTTCGTCTACGCCGTAGGATGGTCCATCGGTCTCTGCACAGTCCAATATCTCTACGGGACTGAGATCTTCCCGACGAGAATCAGGAGCGTTTGTTATGCGGCGAATATGGCTGTGCATTGGTTCTTCCAGTTCGCGGTGGTGAGGGTTACGCCGAATATGTTTGTGAGCTTTGATATTTGGGGTGCATATGTTTTCTGGGCTATGATATGCTTTATTGGGTTCGTTATACTTGGTGTATGGGCGCCGGAGACAAAGGGGATTCCGATGGAGAGGATGGAGGAGCTGTTTTCGGGAAGGTGGTGGATGGGGTGGAGAGCACGTATTGCTCCAGTGGAGACACATTCGGAAGGGAAACTTCAAGATGAGAAGGAATTTGCGACTCAGATCGAGAGAGTTTAAGTCTTTCTGGTAATCAATCATAATTCTGACAAAACATGAGTGTCCTGAGCCTATGAAAATGCATTTCAACTCAACGGGCAAACTAGATTGGTTTCGAGATAGATCTTCCAGCGGGCGGAGTGAGGGCTGCAGACCATAGCGTATGGAGCAGCGCTAGATAAGTGTCATATTCGTAAGTAGTAAACGTCTAGAAATTTCTTTCGGTATAGGTAACCTCTGAAAGGACAGTAAAGACAGGGGTAAAGAGGTTAGTTTGATTTGTTGATCAGAGAGGTATTCCAAACTCATTGGAAGGGAAGAAAACCGGAATTATTGCGGCAATCAAGGGCTGAAGCTGAACGCGATTTATTGAATAAAAGATAAATGTCTAACGGACAAATAGTCCTGAGCAACATAAAGTCAGGCTTAAAGGAAAAACTTTTTCTGGTCAACTCCGCATACAGACTTCCTCTAAGGTATGTTTTTATCCAAGCCGATATCCCACATGTCCAATACATCGGGAGGGATATCAAAGTTGTCTTTATCATCCGCTTGCTTATAGGCAGTCAACCAATTGATAAAATATGTCTCCACCTCTTCACGAATATTAGATTTTCCAGCAGCAACCTGAATTCCATGCGAGATCATCTTCGCATACTGTCTCCCTGTCCAGGTCTGGGACATTTGAGGCATCTGTCGTGCCGTGCCGTAAAACACTGTTGGGAAGTGAAGTTCGTGTTGGCATCGACCACAACTCCTTTCTGCATCGAGTATGTCTTCATACATGGCGCTTCTGACAGCCCTAGAACAGTTACGCCCTCCAGTCAAAGAGAACTGTTCGCAAGCGTGCATCACTTGTTTCGATGCGTGGCCTGGATCGTTTGGGTAGTCACTAAAAGGATGACGACAATCCTTAGGGTAGCGATACTGGACGACGCACATGATGCATGCTGCCGCCCAAAAGGCGGTTTGTTGATTTGACTGTGCTGGCAAGTGGTTGGTAGACGGCAATTGGAAGTGGTGGCTTTCCAAATTTAACAAGACTCGAATAGCCGCAAGTCGATGCTGAGAGATATTGGCACACTTATGTGGTTTGATTTTAGAGTCCTAATGTGTTTGTCGAGGCCAAGTCCAGAATAGGGAAGAGACTGTGTGAGGAGATTTTAAGATCGTCGGAAGATAAGGACGTCCGTCTTTTTATGTCTGTAATAATGGTGCCGAAGAGCAGTGAATGGATGGTTTGATAGCATTGTGAATGGCTGCATTGACTACCGTCCCGAATTGTGAAGACCGTGCTATTCAAGTAGCGGATGTGTGATTTTGGCTGTTTCCATAAGCTTGCTGATTGACTTACATACTTTAGTCTTCACCAAATATGGTGACTAGTAAACCAAGCATAAAAGCATGTCATTTCTCAGAAATGATACATTCAACATGAACTACAAACTTTTGATTTAAGTAGATCAGCCACATCCAAGACGTTTTGATAGCCGAGTCACTTAGCAGAGAAAACATTATAGTGTAAAAGTAAGGTTTAACATTCTATGTAAATACACTTTGCGAGTAACTTGTACCAGCCAAAATTTCTTAGCTCATGCCTCCATGTCTAAGCCTTTGACGCTCTGTATTCACACAGCCTCTCTTATCATGGGATGTGTTTTGCTGGATCTGTTGCAAAACCGATCATGAGATTCACATTATCGGGTCGTGGATAATTATACCCATATTCCTCCCATTGACTCATTTGATCAAAAAAGTATGTTTCCACTTCATCGCGAGTAGATCCGCCGAAACCATGGGCGCGCCCGGCCCAGATTATCTTCGCGTATTCCACTGAGCTGTATGCTGATGCACAAAGAGGGACTTGTTGTTGTTTGCCATCTTTCGTAAAATACCATCCTCGCGGTGGAAGAAGGAGTTGCCACTTGCAATTTAGACACTCTCTTATCCTGTTATCGAGTAATACTGGAAGTTGTGATGAAGCGATTTTTGGTTGACCTGTAAGCGGGCAAAGGCTACTCTGTCGGAGTGATTTGCAAGGTTCCCATAGCAAAGGAATGCCGTGCTCAAATGGCTTTCTACAGTCAAATGAAGTGTGGGACTGGTAGATGCACATAATTTGAAGAAGTTTGCCTTCGAAAGAATGCCGAAAGTATCCGACGGAAGCTTTTCGTCGACGTTGGTGTGTTGTATCGATGTGATATCCTCTCACATGTTTAGATTCGAGGCTAGCTTGTTGAATTTTAGTATTGCTCAAGTATTTAGTTGTGATATGGTTCTAATTTCGTAAAAGGATAATGCAAGACTTCAAAGATAAAAACATAGGTCCTTCTTTTATGTTTGAATCTGAGAGACACGGCTGTGACTGTATGCACTTTTACACTTTGTGAATAGCTTTGGCAAGGGTAGTAACGCACTTCGATTCACGGCAATGGTGCCCACCTAAAGCATGTGATCACGAATTCTCTGATTCGCATTTCGTAGGGTTGAGTAAGACAGACAGTGATGTAACACAGGAATATGGATCGGAAAATATGAATACAATGAATAGAGATACATATACATATACATCAGAGTGTCGCCGTGTCATTTGCGTTGGCCAACACTATCGTTTCAAGAACTCTTCGTTGGCCTTCCACACTTGAGCCATGAGGCAACAAGCCGAGAAAGTAAAACAGTAGGCAGAAGACAAAAATAAAGACTCTCGAGATGACAGTCCTGATTGAGAGAGAAAGGAAAGAGACTAGCAGCCGACTGAAGAGTGCCAGCATGGGAGCCACCCGCTGTAGGTAGAATGGAGATGCTTGCAGTCTCTGTGGGCGAGTTAGCAATGAGGTCAATGGAAATGAGGATGAGACATCTTACAGCAAGCTGAGGCCCCATGATTCGTTCCACAATAGGAGGTAGCTTGAGCTTACCACCTTCTGAGGACGAGGCAAACTCACTCGCCAACTTAGGATGAATGCCCTTCTCGAGATCAATATCGCGTGCCTCCTCCATCACGGCAGGATCCTTAATATCCTCCTCCCACGCCAAACTCCTCTTCATCACCTTCTCCTGAGGCTTCAAAACCTCCCGCCTCTCATCTCTCTTTACATAAGCATTCCCGCCCCCAATACAAACCAACATACTCGCCGGACTCCCATCGCTAACAAACCCACTCTGATCCACTCCCCCATCAGGCGTAACATCATCATAAGGAAAACAATACCCCTTTCCATCTAAATTCGTAGCGTGAACAATCCTCGCGTAGTGATTCGTTACAGTATTCCCATAATATTGTGTGACGACTTCATCATTCGGTTGATTGGTGTTAATTAACAATGTGCTTCTATTGAACGCTGCGTCCAACCTCGCACCAATATTGAGCAATTGATCTGTATTCAAAGCTTGTGCCGCGAACGCTCCGGAATTCGCTCCGAAGATGTCTGTTGATGATGGCTTTGTGAAGGATCCGAGGTCAGCGAAGGTTAAGGAGGTGCGATCGTTGGAGGTGTATGCTGAGAATGTACCCCATGACGTTTGGGTGTCGATCGTCAATGGAGAGGTAACGTATTTTGACCATACGGAGTCGATGTATGTGTTCCAGTACGCTGAGAAGAGATCCGAGTTAAAGAGGATCCCGTTTGATGGGGAGAGCGCGCGGAGGTTTGAGCCATTATTGGTTATGATGAGTTGGTCCCAACCTGCTGAGTCGGAGGAGTTTTGGGCGATGAGGTTGGAGCAGATTGTATCCAGTCCGTCGGATGGGATACCGCTGACATGTTGGGTTGAGCCGGTTGAAGAGGTGACTGTGAGTGAGATTGGGAGGCATACGAAGTCGACATAGCTGATATTGGTATAGAGCTGTGAAGAGCTGTAAGTGAACTCACAAAAGTCCCAGGAGAGATGGTAGTTGGGATCCGAAGTGTTGCTGACCGAGGGCTCTACAAGTCCTGGTCCTGCGGTGCTTGGGTTCAGGAGGAAGGTGAGAGTACCGTCAACGCTGAACCAAATGCGTCCTCCTGCGATGTATGGAATGGTGACTGATGTTGTTGTACCTGGAACACCGAGTTTGATCGCACAATCCGCAGATAGAGGCGAGCCATCTGATGACGGGTTGGTGGGATAATATGCTGTTTGGCCATCTGCTTGGAGTAGAAACAGACAGCTGCTGTTGCTGATCGCGAGGCCAGTGATGTAGGCGTAGACCGTGCTCGAGGTTGTAGAATTATAGAGACCAATGTTCAGCGTGCCAGACCCGGCATCGGTCTCGATCTTGGATTGTGTTGAAGGAGTGACGATAGTTGGTGGGTAAAGCACGTTGCTTGTCTTCTGAGTTGCTAGAACATCATCGAGAGTTGTCATGGTTGCTGTGGTTTCAAAGGAGCCTGGGACTGTTCTGTAAGGACTGTAATGTGTTGCAAGGATAAATCCTCGAGCGATCGAGGAAGATATATTGTGCAATGGCAGAAGAGGAAGAGAGAGCGACTGAAAACACTGTGGATGACCGGACCTATGGCTGTCTTTGAGCTTCCCGTTTGGTCTTGGCAGAACTTCGAACATATATAGCTTTCCCACTTGGGACAATAGACATGCCAAGGCCAAGATGGCATATTGAGAGCACCATTGGCTGAGAAGCAGATTTAGGGTCAGAAACGATCTCGCAATTGCGCAATTGGGATGATCTAGAACTTAATGATAGAGAGCTTGGCGCTTCATCCGATGTTCTGACAGGTGATGAAACAGGATTTGAGGAAGGTACTGTTGATATGTGACCGGAAGGACATTCCCTGAATTGTCAAGGTTATCCATGCCTTGTATATGTACTGCACGGATTCGTCAAGTACACGATTTCGGATCTCGGCACCGGAGAGATGTGGAAGGGGGGAGTGATGTTCGTCGTCTCTGTTGGTCGGCCTTCAGTGGAGCAAAGTTCCAATACAACAGGGCTCATGGCCTAGACAGCAAATAGACATGCAGAAGTGCCTTCCTCCTAGATGAGACATTTGAAACGGTCAGCCACTAGTCCTGTACCAAAAAAGCGGGCTTGTCACTTGTTCTAGTCTTTCCCATGTGCTGTCAGCCACTCATGACTGACGGGGTGAAGCGTTTGATGCTTGCAACTGCGGAGCTCGAGAAAAGTCGTCGAAGTGAGAGCTCAATCAAGAAATCGAATTTTGATAGTTGAAGTGGTCGACTGAGCTATGTAGAGCTTCTGAATCCAGCCTTTGACGTTGTGTTCTGGATGGCATCGGAAGACTTGGGTGGCCGATGAAATCGATACGTTTGGTACCCTTGAGATTGCATCCTGTTAGTTGTGAAAGAGAAAGAACTAAGACTAATTGCGAAGTTAGTTGGGCGTGTTGTAACGGTCGTAAAAGGTTGTCTGAGATGGGTAGAGGGTGTGAGGAGGTGGAGCAGAAGATTGGACGTTGTGAGAAAGAAATAATCTCCGTCTTCCCCTGAAGTCGCTAATCTAGCTCCCGTTTTTGGCGTGAAACCGCTGAACTTGCCAGCGAATAGTGGCAGGGACGCCTAAGCGAAAGCGAAATACAGGCTTTTGGAGGTACTGATTGGGTGGCTGAAGATCCTAGCATATCTTCCATTATTCAACCTTGAGTGCTGTATGGCTGTCGCTAAAGGAGACCACAGGAGTGTGCTCAAAGTCCACGCGTCTCAGGAAGATGCAGATACTCCATCTGCAATCTGATTTGTTTTGATCAAACATCAGAACCTGCTTCTCGGAGATAATGAGCCTTATCTTCGGCACCGAGTCCGGAAGCATGTCCATGCATCAAGACTAGTTAACGAGTAGTATACACGAACATTGTAAAGGTCTAGGCAATCCTCTTGCGCCTCTGCACGCTCGATTGAAGTTTGATGATCAATGATCACTCATCCAAGTCAGCACGGCTGTCGTCGAGTCGCCTTCAAGCCCAAGGAACGCATCCATGATACAAGGACCATGAACTTCCCTCCTCCCCACCACAACGTCGACTTTAGTCTCCTTCGGTGCAGCTTCAACTTCCAACCTCTTGCCAAATGCCTTGCCATCATCGAGAAAGACTTCCCATTCCCCAACAGTAAGCATGATCTTGTCAACTGGGCAATTCTCCCACCATCCTTTCGGTGCATCCAACGGAGAAAGTCTGGGGTCCTTCATCGCCTCTTTGTCTGTAAGTCCGACTGGCTTGAAGTCATCCATGAATTCATGCATGGCCGGCGCTGAGAGATAGTCTCGATGGGCGTTATATTGATAGCTTGGTTTATCGAGATCGAAGCTGAGAAATGGGGAGATGATGCAGATGCCTCCCAGGTTTTCCGAGATTTTCAATTCTTCAATATCGTCTGAGGGATGCATAATATGAGACAGAATACTCAAAGCAAGATGAGCTCCTGCAGAATCACCGGCTATCAAGACATTTGAAGGTGAAGTGATAGTGAGGACTTGTTCAAGAGCGTCTCGAGCCTGGATAAGCTGGGTGGGAAAGTGTGCATCTGGCGCTAATGTATATTCTAGCATTGCAAGCATTGCATCGGCTTTTGATGCGCATTTGGCTGCGAAGACGACATGGTTCGGGTCTGCTGGTACATTGTAACCCCCTCCGTAGAAGTAGAGAAGAACTCTTCCTCCATTCTTGGGAGTGGAAGTCATCCAGTGTAATTTTGCGCCATTATGCAGCGTCCAAGGATCGATCTGGTGTTTTAGTTTGAGCTTTTTAGCTTGATTTCTGATAGTTGTTCCTGCTGATGGTGTTGGCATCATGCCCCTGGTATACTGTCAGCTGGGAATAGGTAGAGAGTATGGTCACGTGAAATCATGTACCTGATCTGCTTCTTTGACAATCGGAAGAGATTCCGCATGAATGTAGTAGCCGCAGCTCTACCCACACCAGGAGAATCACTCGGTGGGATCATTAAATGATGCATTGCTGCATATATCATATATAATGCTGGAGACCTCCATTAGTCTGAGCTCGAAGAGGAAATATCAAATTTCAGCTTATGTGCGGTACCAACCACCAAAAAGAAGCCCAACTTCTCCGAAAACGACAGCTGACTCTTTATTTGAGCCATGATATTGAAGTAGTTCGCAGGAAGTACACTGAAAGACGAAAAGGAAATGATTCAAACTGAAGACAGTTCCTGTCTTTATGTTGAACCAAGGCTCACCCGGCCGGCTGAGACATGAGCGGCCGCTAGTTTGATTTGTCTTTTTATCGAGACGCATCGAACCTAATCCTATCTTATCTAAACGCGTAAAGTAAATGTCGTTATCATTGTCATTGTCCTCGTGTCCAAGGCCACAGCTCAGATGTTGCTGGGAATGGCAAGGCCTTCCAAAACGCTCGTAAAGATACCGTTTTCGACCTCCAGTGAGGATTCATCACGAAGCCTTCAAGCTTTCCTGAGCTCAAGATGATGATACCTTTGATTCCCTTACTTCTTATAGAACGACTTCTATCTGTCTGTAAGATACAGAAAATAGAGACTGCTAAACCCACATCTCAACGATGTCTGTCTCCTTGGCTGATGGTGCAGGCATCTCATGTGCTGCGCTAGTGTGAAAGCATCACAAAAATCTCACATTTCGTGGATCTCTGTGCTGTAATATACTTCTGTCGGGTCTTTTCTGTTCCCCTTGTAGCCTTTATCAAAAGAGGATGATATCTTCCCCCATTCTCGTGACAGGATCACGTGTCGTAGGTACATCATATTCCGCATCGATGGCGACATCGACGAAACCGGCCAAAAGCACAGCATACTACTGGCCCAGATATCACAATCGACAATGGAAGCATGGATTGCGTCGTATGCTACGAGTATGTTGTGGCGGGGTCGGCTCTTCTCTATGTCCACGGCGAGCTCCAGACCCCCACAACAGCCAGGCACCATCTTTCCCCCAGTTTTGTAAGCCATATATAGACCACAACCTTCTCAAAGTATTTTACTGTGCCATCTTACATTTCAACTTATCCAACACTATATTGCATTGTAATCATGCCTTCTGCTCAACTGTCTACTCCACCTCCTGAGACCGAGAAGGCTCTCCCCATCCTAGGCGGACACGAGAAAGCCCGTCCTGGTGCCAACAAGCCCTTTGTATACTCTGGTTCACTTGATTCTCACACACACCATGACTCTACTCCTTCTATTGGACGTGAGTTCTCGGGACTTCAGATCAAAAGTCTCCTTACTTCTCCAAATGCCGACACACTGGTTCGAGATCTTGCAATCACTGGTACATGTTCCGTGATTTGAACTTCACTAAATCTTACTGACGGATCTATAGTCTCCGAGCGTGGAGTCGTGTTCCTTAGAAACCAAGATGTTTCGACAACGGAGCTCATCGAGCTTGGGAAGAAACTCTCAACTCTGACCCTCAGTGTGAGCATCTCAAGTCCCTACCAACTTCACGTCACCGCTGACCGCCAACAGCCCGAATCATCAGGTCTCCACATTCACCCCGTTACCGAAGCCGGCAGCGAACTGGGCGACCAAATCTCAGTCATTTCCAGCGAGAGACAAAAGAAAAGCGCCGCCCCTATCGACCCACTCACAGAACCAAGCAAATTCGCTAGCAATGGATGGCACGCAGACATAACCTTTGAGCCTGTGCCTTCTGATTATGCGATCCTGAAGATCCATACTCTACCTCCCACTGGTGGAGATACTGTGAGCTTCCTCAACTCCATTCCCCTCGAATACATACACGTGACAAGACACTGATGCTTGTAACAGCTGTGGGCTTCAGGATATGAGATCTACGACAGACTCTCTCCAGCTACTGCAAAGTACCTGGAGGGATTGACTGCTATCCACGACGCCAACTTCTTCAACGGTATTGCAGAGCGTTTGGGTCATCCTCTACGTGATGGCGTGCGAGGGTCTGAATTGAACCAGGGAAAGAATCTACAAACTCGCCACCCTGTCATCCGTACTAATCGTACGTATCTTCCTACTCCAAATAAATACTGTTTCTCGCAAGAACTGACATGAGTACAGCTGTTACCGGATGGAAGAGCGTCTTCGTCAACAAAGCTTTCACCAAGCGGATCGTTGAGCTTACTAAAGATGAATCAGATGTTATCCTTGCATATCTATTCGACGTATGTACTTCCAAACCCAGTTACAATACAGCAATACTTAGATCCAAACAGCTGGTCACCAAGAACCACGACAACCAAGTTCGCTTCAAGTGGAACAAGAACGATGTCGCGATCTGGGATAACCGATCTAATTGGCACGCTGCCACGTTCGATTACACCGAGACACGGATTGGTGATCGTGTTGTGTCGTTGGGAGAAGCGCCGTACTTTGATCCTGCTTCGTCGTCGAGGAAAGCGGTGTTGAAGGAGGAGGATGTTACTCGTACATTCAATGCATAGAGTATTCAGGCAAATAACGTCTTGTAGGTAGGAAATGAAATACTCTTGAGTACTCGAGGCAATGGGACAATGTCTCAGAATGTATTCGTGTGACGTGGTCTATCAACTTGCATCTAAGCGGCAACAGGAACAATAGGCAGTGCCTCAGCAACCTCTTTCAAATCCAACTCCTCCTCGGCAGCAGACTCCTCAACACACTTCCCACACCTACAAGCCATCCCAAACCAACCCATCAACTTCTTCCTTCTCTCTTTAACTGACATACTATTCCCCGCCGCTCCAATATAACTGATACACAACTCCTCCCCTTTTTCACAGTCTCTCGTGGCAAACATAGTAACCTCAGAACTGGCAGTATCATGTCTCCAATCCACGTTCGGCGCACAGCTATGATTCAACATACTATACAGTCCACTGATAGATGTTCCAGGCCATCCTCCAAGCGTTTGTCCATGCTTGTTGTTTTGAAGACGGCATTTGATGGTATGCAGGACCCAGGTATCGTAAAGAGGGCTCGTGAAGACATCGATAGAGAGTGTTCGGAGGATGTTGATAGGTGTGACGATATGATCTTCAAAATTGAAGATGATAAGGTTTGGTTGTTTGAAGTTATATGCCGGCGTGAGTCTAACAGGTAACTTACTCGTCAGTGGATGTGATGCTCCCTCCGCAATGCTGAGAGCGAGGACACGCACCAGGAGGAGCGCATCTAGTGAGAAGTCTGTAGTGGATTTTGCTTCCCTCGCGGCTGTGTAGAGATAGTCGAAGTCTTTTCCACAGATGGGACCATGGAATGTGTCATTTGCCATGTCGGCGCAAACTTGAGAACAGTAGAGAACTGAGCAGCATGTGTTCCAGAAGTTCTTGACAGGGTTGGCGCAACATGTTGGGCATCCGTCAGGATCAGCATCAACACCAACTGAACCACCAGACATACAATCAATTAAGACCGTCTCCCCCTCGACGATGTCTCTTGTTGCAATCGCACCAATACAATCATCTTCAGTTGTCGCCTCATCAGATCCCTCAGCCGGTGTGTTGCGAATCGTGCTCCTAACAACCATACAGTTCGTACTCACCTTCCTGAAGTCCTCCTCAATACCCTCAAACACCTTCTCATCTCTCACCAGGAAGTTCTCTCCCATGAACGGATAAGGCGTAGGATAAATCCCTCCATTAAGCAACGTCGTCCCCATCTGCACCTCACTCATCTCACCCCTCTCCACATTGCCCTCCAAAATCGTCTTCCTCTGCTCATACCACGCCTCCGCATTCGCAACTTCACTCGGAAAGAACTGATCATCAGGGAATTTCTTCACAGCTTCCTTACTCATGCTCAAATAATCGCTACAGCAATTCGCTGCCATGAGACCCTCCATAAGTTCAGTCCAAATCTGGAGTTCGAGACGCTTGAGCATATCTTCTACTCTTTTCGTCAACAGTTCAGGGGTAGAAACTGCGTCTGCCCATTTCATCCACGCAGGATCTTTCGTGTGTTGGTCATACACTTTCTTTCGAAAAGCCTTTAACACGTGACTACTCAACTCCGAAGGAGGCGATGATGGCTGAAGGCCAGCTTCCACCAGAAGACGAGCTTTATATGCATCTCCGAGTGCGAGCTCCGGGTATCCAAGGACACGGAGACAGTTCGATCTGGTGAGCCATGTTTCCGGATCATAGGGCTGGAGGGCGAGAGACTGCGTGAGAGCAATAACTTCTGAAGATTCGAGAGCGAAGTGCTGGAGGCCACATGTATTAGCGAAGCTGGAAGGGAGGGAGGATGTGAGCTAGCAAGGTGCAGTCCCCAAGGAGTTACAAACTTCGGGGTCCAGGGGAACGTGAGGGGCTATTTCAGAAGCTGAAGAAGGGTTGTATTGGGAGAATTTCCATGGCGAGTCCATTTTGTTGTTGGCTGCAGGATTGTCGAGTGGTTTTGTGACGAAGAAGATTTCTTTACTTGCCTTATCGAAATATCTTTATATTGAAGTTTTGGACGCGATCAGAATTTCGAAAAATCAGAGGTGTGTGTAAAGCAGGAACGGTTGGGGGCTAAAGCGCAAGGACTTCGGAATTCCCGTCATGATCAAGTGGCTGCACGTGACAAGCCCCAGATGTATTGAACATCACTCTCGTATATAGTTTCGAGCTGAGGAGACAGTATTCTAGGAGCAGCAATTTAGAATCCCTTGGAATCATTTCATGAAATCTGTTGACAATCAGAAAGAGGGCTTTTTTCATTATCACGTGCACTTGATCCCGATGATGGCGTCTGAAGCTGTAAGCCTTCATCTTTGGGAGTGAAGGTGTGGGTAACGAGTAAGGTTGATACAATAGAGGAATCGAGTAATACTCCTATCATCATCAACACCATTTGCAAATTTGTCATACGATGGACCTGAGATCAGGTGCCACTGTGTGACCGAGGACAAAGGTACCGTATCACAGCAGTCTGCATGTTCATCTCGCTAGCATTATATATCCAGATATCAAACATCGAAGTAGGAGACACAGCAGGGGAGAGACATATTACATGCTGTCATGACTTTGTAGGGGCTGTTTAATTGATTGTCTTTATATTTCCCCATGAGTGTCGAAGCAGTGCGGCTGAAGCTTAACGATGCGTCTCAACTTTGATTGTGAAGTAGTGAGTCGTAAAAACTATTTGCTTAGGTAAGAAGAGTTAGAGGTTGAAAGGTATCCAACTTTTGAAAAGCTCCGAGCTTTTTATTCGCACCATTCTTGCTTGGGAGCACAGTCAACGCCGTCGTGGCAGTCATACGCGGAATGCGAAACACTTCTCGGGTGACAATCTCTGGACACAATGTTCCATTCCGAGCAGACTCGACATATTGAATTGTCTCGGGGAAAGTTGAGGGCGAGCTTTTCTTTTAAAAGAGCTGGTGTTCGGAAGGCAGCTATTACCTCGTGAACTTCGGCCAAATCAACGATTCATGAAGCACACACTTTTCACATAAGAGTCTCTCACACTCCTAAGTCCAATCATCAATCCTCTTATTTCGCCAGCCTCTTGTTCCCACCACAAAATGCACCTCCTCGCGCCAGCTCTCCTCCTCCTTCCCCTCGCCACTGGCGTCCTCTCGTCCCTCACCCTCAAAGACTTCCATCACCAACCCTCCCAGAAGCCCCTCTCCAAGCTCAAGGGCCATCCCAAGCACAAACCCAAACCTCATCCCAAGAAACCTTCCACCACGTACAAGGGTCCCGGTGCCTACTACATCGAGAATGTTGCCACGGGCACAGCCCTAGATCTCTACCTCGGAAACGCCGGTCCTGATACCGATATCAATGCTTATGCGCCTGTAGAGGATAACGAACATCAAATCTGGCATATTGTTGCCGCGGATGCGCACAAGCAGGTCTTAATTATCAATTCGGCTACTGGCGCTATTGCTTCTTGCCCCACTGGTTCGTCACCTTCTCCTAAATCGTTTGAAGGGGAACGATACTGATGAAGTGGTGCTGTATAGAAGAAGATGATAACGGCTTGTTGCATGTTACTGGTGGTGAAGTGGCAATTGATGGGAACTCACTTGTAAGTTTCTCTTACAATTGTAAGACGTGAAAAGAGATAATAATTGTTAACTCGCAGTTCACTTTGAATGCGAATAAGGATAAAAGTGTTCAGTTCCACAGTGTGGAGGATCCGGATCTCTGCTTAGATCTGATGGATTCGAGTGAAGATGATGGAACGCCTATTCTTTGCTATCCATGCCATGGCGATGATGAGGGCGAGAACCAGAAGTGGAACTTGATCACTGCCTAGATAGAGATGGGTGACAGCAGAAATTATGGGCGCAGGTACTGCCTAGGACTTCTCTTTGTATGGTGGGCCAAAAGGGCTGCATTCTTTAGTATACATTGCCCTGTGAGCATAACAAGATGTTTTTTGTCTCCCTGAATTCAGAATGCAACTATAGCACCGTAGCATGTACCGTGTTCCACGGGATGATTCGAGTAGAAACAGAGAGTGGACAGGCGATGCACATATACAATGACACATCTTGATTTGATAGACAGCAACTCCGTCACATCGAGCAACTTTAATGCACATCAAGGATGGCTTCGTAGCAAAAGTTCAGGGTACATCTGAGGCTGATATGCCAGTTTTACCTCAAAACCAGGAGTTCCACCACGAGACTTCGTCGGTGGTAAACAATCGTAGCAGGGACCCGAGAAAGAATTTAAATCCAACCTCTTCATCCTCTCCGAACACAAAAAAGTGCTAGAGATATCGATAACAATCCTTACCTCAAACAACCTTCAATTGAGGAATAAATCCCGTCCACGATGAAAATTGAGAGGCTCTAGCATACAATGCGATCATGTGTTGCTCAGTTGCATGCTTTCGGCATTGCCAGTCATGTCCCTGCCCTTTCATAGTATGCGCGGAGGTTGTTTCGCAGTGCGAGGCGCGCTGGCTATCGTCGGGGGATCTGCGACGGAGGCATAGTCTGCATATACTTCGGGAGGTGTTGTCAAAGGGCTGTATATCATGGCGCATCGGGGGCTGATGAGTATGTCATGTTTCGGGGGATCGTAGTCTTGAGGGAAGAGGCGTCTACAAGGATAGATGTATGTCAATCCAGGATGTCATATCTGCTAGCGGATCTCATAGTCGAGATGTTCGAAAGTGGAGGGCATTGTAGACGTTGCCTTTTTCTGTGCAATTATGGGAAGTTGAGGTGGCATCGATGTTCAGGTCATGTCGTGGATGTGACCTTGCATCTACTGTCGACTTCCAACGTTGTCAACCTGGTTTAGCTTACCTAATCCATATGACAACCTGAGGCAATTTTAACGACATATCTCTGGACCCAGTCTCGCAGGTTCCCTTCAAAAGCTGCCTAACTTAGATCTACAGCTTAGAATGATGGTCCATCTCAGGGTAGTACCTCGAGAAGGTGCATCTTCCGCCGGCAAGAGGAGGAGACTAAGTCCTTCTCCTTCACCAAACATTTCTCCGGGAGTCAGAAATATCTGGGACATTCACAAATACATTCACTTTCATTCTAAGTCAAGCCTTTTGTCTTTTCCGCTCGTCTCTTCCTCCTATTTATTCCTCCTGTCTTTCGTTGCTTTATTCCTCTTCAGTCACTTTTGCAATTAGGTTTCAGAACTACAAAGACTCTCCAGGGGAGGCTGCAGGATTCTAACAACAGCATTTCATCAACCACAGAATTACCAACACATTCTGAGACAATCAGTTAGCGCTACTCACTTTCATCATGACATACAAGCAACCAGAACTACATAACGGGGTCAACGGCCTTCCGCCAAAACCGCCTCACATGCCTTCTCTCCAACCTACTGTCCAACTTGGCCTACGTTCGGTTCCGCCTCGAGCACCACTACATATGCGAGCACATCAAGAAGGATGGTACCACAGCAAGAATAACGGTACTGCTGTTGCTCCCTCTGGCTCCGTGAATGTCGGTCAACCCCTGACCGATTCCGAGCCAGTGAATGTCACTTCTGCAGTGGATTCATCTTCGACTAATCCAGAGACAATGATCGGTGATGTTATGATTAGCGGTCGACCTGTTCGTGTTGCAACTAGGAGCCATTCCATGGATGGAATGGCAGAGAACTCAATACCTTCCCTTTCTGGCCCACCAAATGTTCCGTTTGTTCCCAGTTATCCTGGAAAACAACCAGGCATGCTCACCGAATCGATCTGCTCGCCGCCCGTTGTGAACGGCAGCCACCACTCCATCAACCCCAACCATACGCGCAGCAACTCTCAAGGTGTAATGAGTGGCAATAGGACATTTGCCGAAGATATCAATGCATCGAACCATGCATCTGTCTCTCAAATGAACATGCAAACTGGAGGACATCCGTTCTCTGGACCTATGCCACCTCTCATCCCGAACGATGATTTCTTCCTACCTTCAGGCTTCGGGCATCAACAACCTACCAACATTCACGGGACAGTTCCTCCTGGACCCAGTCTCCGTTTAATGCACATTCCTCGTCAATGTCCCAGTATCACTGGGACATTTATGCCTCCACCTGTTCCTCATTCTTTCTCGCAAGCCCCAGCACCAACAACAATCTCGCAACCATCTACCATTGTTCCTGAGGCATTCTTTCGGCCCTCACTCAGCACTGGGGTTCCACCCTTTGGTCCTCACGTACCATACTGTCACTGGTTCCGCCACCTACAAGTCCTTCGAGATGATATCGGCAGAACGTATACCAATAGCGACGAAGCCCGAGCCCAGTTCAGACATCATGTCCATAGCGGCTGGGACTTGACAGTTCGTATGATGAACACAGTCTTTGATGACCGCACCCTGTGTCGGCTGTGCAAACAAGGGCCGCGTGTGGGGGATGACGTGAAGGCGATGAATCATGCTTTCTCGAGAAGAGCATCGAAGGTGAGCATCTTGATTGTCCTGCAACTTGTGGGACATTATTCTGATATTTCTCCTCACCACATGCCTGAAAGTCTAGTACTGACTTCTTTAGAAATGGAAGGAGTTACAAGAGGTGTTGAAGGGAGTGGATCCAGAAATCGTGACGCCCTGGGACATTGAGGCCTTTGGTATGGGCTTCCTGGAGGTGGAGAGATTGTACTGGGAGGATGATGCAGCCAGATGTGGCGTTCGTACATGGAATGGATATGAGGGATAGGATGGGACAATATCCGAACGTTGAAGTCGGTACTCGTATGCGGACATGACATGATAGGCAATTCAACTGCGCTCTGCGATTAACCAATTTCTCCGACAAGGTAGAGGATATCTACCGCGCCTCGCAAGTCCATTACTATGTATACCTGTCTTGAGCAAATACTAAATCAAATCTCAACGGGCAAGTGTCCATCGTAAGTCAGGTTGACACGTGCAGATGCAAGTTCGGTGAGCTCATCAGGTGACCGAGACTCAGCCACCAAATAACTGCCAGCCTCGATAGTTCGAACATAACGTCGTTACCCTCGCAGTTTCTTCATCCTGTACATTGCAGATGTCTCCATTTCCTTTCCAACCCGTCACGAAGCAGCATGGCACCATATCGGTATCGTCCTCTCGACGAGAGTGCTCAAGAGATCCGGCTCTTGACTCTGCTCCCAGGACACTTCTCGTCTGAGATCAGTGTGGATATAGATATCATTCCATTCGCAGCGGATAAGCTGCAGGACTTCGAGGCGTTGTCGTATACCTGGGGCTCCACGGAGAATATGATAGGCATCTTTGTCGGGCCGGAAGGAGCAACCATTCAAGTCACGAGAAACCTAGCAGAGGCGTTGCCATATCTTCGCTCTGAGTCTGTTTCGCGAATGTTGTGGATTGATGCCATCTGTGTTGATCAAAAGAATCTTGAAAAACGAAGTCGTCAAGTCGAAAGAATGGGAGATATATATACATTTGCTCGAAGTGTTTTATCTGGCTGGGCCCGGAGGGGAGAGATAGCACCATTGCCATACGCGTCCTAAGAGATCTTGGAGAATCCTTCCGAGATGAATGGGTTACATACTATTCCGATTCATTTTTGAATAACTCCCCCGAGCTTTCCGCGGCGGTGGCGAGTTTGTTGGCAGAGCGAACTGCTATGTGTGGTCAGCATGGTGCTCTGGATGCTCTACTTGGCAGACCGTGGTTTCGGAGATTGTGGTCAGTTACGTTCTCGGCGACTTGAATCCTCTTCCTTCATGTCTCAAGAGCGCAAAGATCTGGAACAACGTATTTTCAAGACATGTATATCTGCTCTTGAAATTCTCTCATGAAAGTATACTGACTTAGATACGTTGATCACTAGGATCTGGCAAGAAGCACGGCTCGGCAATTCTAGAGCAATTTTGCGATGTGGTTTTGAAACAATTCGATGGGATACCTTCGGGCGAGCTATATCTTGCCTTCTACGGCTGGTTTCGGAATTGCGCGCAGGACCTGGTTTGGTAGCTTCGCTATCGTTGGTTCATCGGCTGTGTGATCCCTCTGAGTTTAAGGCCCTCGATCATTACGTTCGTTGCACTTGCAAGTCACAGTGCACCGACAAAAGGGATAAGGTGTATGCTTTGCTAAACCTTCGAATGGAGGAAAAGAGTGGCATCTTCATCAGGCCTGATTATTCACAATCAGTTGGACGTGTCTACGAGGATGTAGTTGTCCGATACATTGGAGATCGTCAAAGCCTAGACATACTGTCTCTTTGTGATCTGGAGAAGCGAGTAGTAGGCAGCCCATCCTGGGTCCCTGACTTTTCTAGAGACTCGTTTCTCTGGAAAATACCGTGGGCCACCGCGGCAGCAACGTCAACAACCGAGTCTCAATGCCTACCCTCCGAGCCTCTAACAATACTTGAGGCTACAGGTGTATGTATTGGTATGCTTCATGTGGCACATCGAACACGCACATTGTCGCATGACTTGTGGCTTATTATAGGAGAGATTCAACGCATTGCTCCTTCTGGAACTCTTGAAGGCCAATATATTAGTGGGCAAACAGTTCTGGAGGCACTTTGCTTGACACTCTGTGTGGATGGATCATGCCAGATGGGCCCCCTCAAGCAGGTGAGACCTTAGCTGAAGTAACAGCTTTTGTCGAAAAGCTATTCAAAACCTCTCCGATATCAGAGGAGGACTTGTCACGCATCGAAAATACTATTGCCAAGGCCTTCCTAAACAGTATACCAAGAAAGCTGGAGGGACGGTCCTTCTTTACCACGCAAGAGGGATACATGGGTCTTGGTCCACCCGGCGCTTGGGAAGGAGATGTCGTCTGCGTTCTGCTAGGTGCCTCCGCACCGTTGATGCTTCGACCAACAAGCGAGGGAACATATGAAGTGGTTGGGGAATGTTACGTTCAAGGCTTTATGGCAGGAGAAGCCTTACTCGGACCTCTACCAAGTCACTACCGAGCGACTTTCAAATACTCTTCCGCACATGGCTACTATATGCCAGCGTTCCAAAACTTGATCACTAAAGATTTGGAATGGCCAGATCACAGATTGAAAGACCTGCGGATTGTCGATAAATCAGACAAGCTTCATATCCCTTATAAACGAGATGGTGTGCGATTCAAGGCAGAAGCATACAGGCGACTAGGGGCGAAGCTGGAGAGCTTCTGACTAGTTTGAAGTGCTGGATGTTTCTTCCAATAGTGGTTTGAACAATAGATGCAATCTTTGCTCTGTATGTCGAACTGTACTTGGGTACCAATTTAAAACCATTGGGTCTGAAGCTGCCCACCCACCCCATTTCCCAACAAGAGAAAAACTTTCCTCACGCCCCAGTTCCATTTCGAGACTCTAGATTTATAGATAGCCTAGGAGGTACCCAGGTACCTTAAGAACGATACCAGATAAGTCACGTGCCCAGAAACGACTCGAGTCCTTACACACTTGAACACAACTACAGTACGAAAGCGTACCTAGTCACTAAATAAGCATAACCATAAGCATAACATGATCCCCAGATTCTAAGCCCATTCTGATCATGGCTTGATCCCATGACAAGGCGGATACGAACATGCAAGACACAAACAATCCTTTCGCCTGGATGATACCACGATCACCTCAACCTGACCACCACAGCAATACTACCGACGCAAGTCACAATTCTAACCTAAGACTTTGACAGAACACAATGCCTGAGATCTGTAGCGTTGGCTAACCAACAGTCGAGCAATGTTTCCAGACAATATCTCGATCCTTCAGCCCTTCACAATGTTGCATGCCAGCTCACATGAATCCATGACTACGCCGATATACCGGAGAAGGCGAATACCATCTCACCGACATTCCAGCTCGCAGCTCTGATACTTCAAAAACGGAAAAGCTAGGAAAGTGTCCGTGTCTGCAAGCTGCCGCTAACCTCAGCTGATGCCTAGTACTCCTCGAGGCTTCAGCACATCAGCAAACCACCACTTATTCACCACAATCTGATGCTCGAAACCAACCTCTACATATAAGTATATAGGAGCACTCTCACTCTCCCCTGTCTCCACAATAAAGTCAACAACCGAAACTCAGAAACTCCAAACAACCAAACAACAAAGTCCAGCAAAACAAAACACAAAATGCTCTTCAACATCCTCCCTCTCCTCTTCCTCTACCTCTACCCTCGCCAACCCCCTCGTCCACCAATCTCCATAAAGCGAGACTTCGCCCACGAGCAATCAACATTCACCCTTCCACGGTAAACCAGCTAGTCACCAACTCAGTTTCCCTGCTGATGAAAAACTTATAGCACCAGTACGCCACACCCTGCTCCCCTTCCCCCTTCAGGTACGAGAAAAGGACCGGAAGTATGCTAACATCGAGACACAGACAAAGACTAGCAGTATCCCTCATCGACACCGGCACCTTCCCCTCCCTTAGCGGCTGTAATTTCTAGTACAGCCTTCCATCAGGACAACTGCGTCCCGTACTCTCTCCATCCGGAGACGAGATAGCCGTTAGACCACCTACTCCGGTTTCCATGGTGTAAGCTAGCCCCCCAATTCATATCCTTGTTAACAATAGTGATGTTGATGTGGTGAATTACAGGGCATATCGACCAACAGGCGCAAACGATATCTGTCTCCCCACTTACGCCCAATGCGAGTGGTGTTCCACTGAAGGCAGTTGTTATCTCCTCGGCTGCTGTAGTGGAGATTGTAGGGCTACTAAATGTAGACCTCATTGATGGCGGGGCAGGAAAACATGGCATCAGAGAAGCTGGATTGAGGTGGAATTGATGAATAAGGAGTAATGAATAATGAGCACAAGGGACAAAAGGAAGATACAAGCGAGGATGCGGTGAGAAAGATTATGAGGAAACAAAATAACGGATTGGGATGCTTGCTTTATGTACACGTTTGAGAGAATATAATCAATCGAGCATGAAAATCTGCCACTGGGAGTGAGAATCTAATGAGAGATCCAGGAATAGTGGAAGACGGAAATATGTGACTACTATTCATCATCGCTCAAGTCTCGGCCTTGCAGGATTGGACAATGTGAAAGCGAAACCAATTGAAACACCACTTGTGCAACTGAAAAAGTAGAAGTGAAGGAGATCCATTTATAATCTTGTATAAAGCTGATCTGGATATCTTATTTCCATATTCAAACGCCAGGACTGACGCCGCCACTAAACGCCCTCCAACATGGCGACGGCCGACCCGAGGCCATTATATGCAACGCGCCATGAACCCGTAGATCAGCGAACCTCGCCATATGTACCGGTGCATGTGTATCATTCCTCATCGTCCGCCAGCTCAAGAAATCGGCCTTCATTTAGAGCCGTCTCTACTGGATTTTGGACGTTCACCACACCTGTCTTCTTGAGTCTACGATTTTATTAGTATATCACGGTCCAGTCCGGTCTTGCAATGACATACCTCTCGAACAGGACAAATAGTTTCTCGGCTTCTCTTTCCTTCTCCTCTTGCGTCATCTCAGGCATCTCAGTGGTTTCTTCGTCTTTCAGATACTGTCCTGTGACAGGATTGATCTTACCCATCAAATCTTCTTTCGACTCTTGGCTTGCTCGGGCATGACTGCTTTCGCTTTCACTTGTGCTAAAGGCTTCTAAAGCATTGTCGGGTACGGTGATGTTGTGCTGGAATAGGAATCCTGATGCAAATCCATATCCGACGTTCTGTACAAAGTTCTTGGCATCGTTGTCAGAAAGCTCAAAGAGGAGAGAGGATATCGATTCCCGAACTTTTGGTGTGGTAGGACTTGTCGATAGGCGGAGTAGCCTCGATGGCAGGGTTGTACCTCTTCCCAAAATTTGCTTTCGGTCCTCTTCTGAGGGGAGTAGCGCCTTTTGAGCATGAACTTGAACATCCTTTGGCGCGATCTCATAAACCTTTCGTAACAACGTGAGAAGCGGCAACGCGTTCTGTTCCAACTCCTCATCTTTATATGCCTTGATACTCTTATCCAAAATCTCCACCAAACGATCAACAATCATACTTGGCCCTGTTTTCGGGAAAAGGGCCGTCTTGTTATCCTTATTGTCAAGGTCGATGTTCAGTAACGCATTAAGCAGAGACCCAATGGGTGGGTCGAGAGGTCTGCTGCTGGACACTGCACGCTTGATGATCAGGATGAGGAGATGTGGTAGTGCTGGAGAAAATGCCGAAACTCGTTGCGGACAGGAGTGTGATATGTTGAACATCAACTTCAAAGTCTCTACCAAAGCCATATCCTCCATTGGATCCAACTCCTTGACTTTCTTCTGCTTTGTAACATATGGCTTCGCATGCCTACTGATGTTCAGGCAGATGTTCTCCGCTAAATGGTATTGATCAATAAGTTTCTCGGTATTGATATTGGTGCCGTAGGTTGTGAGGAAGATTATTCGTGATACTAGAAATTCGTCGTCTCGACTATCATTCTTTAATTTGTTGCATGCCTTTTGTTCATATCCCAAGTCCACAAATAGCTGCCTTGTATTCTCTTTCAGGAGAAGAGCGTTCGCTAGACATCGTAGAGCATTCCGTGAAGTCGTCAAGGAAGGACTATTGAAAGCATGCCGGGTTAACGTCTCAATCCCCTATACTGGTCAGCTCCTGGATACATGTTGGGAAGACGAGACCTGCCTCTTTGGTGAATATTGGATCGGAGTTGGTGGGGTCGCGACCATAAACTTTGAGCTGTTCTAGCAGAGCATCTCGTTCTGCCGCTGTTAGAGACTGCCCATGCAAGCTATTGGAATAGCTTACGGTGTGGAAGAAGGTCGATGTGTTGTAAATCCGCTGCCAACTTGTCCATGAGCTTGGTCACATCCTCCAACTTTGCTGCCAACTGATTAGCTTGTGCTTCAATTGGTGTTACCACTACGTACCAGCTCCTGTCAACTCGGTAGAAGAGGACGAGGTTCTTGCGCTCGAAGACATATTGATGCCGGCTTCTGAGGTTGTGGTCAACACCTTGCTCCAGACGCTCCTTGTAGGATGTAACGTTCGATAATGGCGAATATTCTTCGTTGGGTGAGGGTTCCGAGATCTGGGCTAGCAATGGTGGTGTGAAAGCTACGAGAAGTACTGTAAGCTCCTGCTTCCCTGCAGATTTCGCAGGTCATTCCAACACTCTTGCAGAGCCGACGGCAGACTGAGACTGAGAAGCACCGAGCCGATGATTGATGTATGCAGTAATCGTGGCGTCCAGTGATCGAAGGGCAGAGGATGGGGTGCATATATTGCCTCGACAGCGGAGCGGTATAAAGGCCTTGCCGCTATTTCTCGTCCTATCCCTCCTCTCCTCTCCTCTCCTCACTTCTCTAGATATGTCGTTGATTGGTATGACTCGAACAGCTCTGTAGCACCTTGCACAATGTATCTGTATCTCTGCCTTGGCAGTGCAGCCCTATGCTCTGCAGCTATTGCTGTATCCGCGGGGCATTCGAGCTTTCGCAGCGTCACAGAACGCGTCTCTGATCGTCGCGGAAGCTAGGAGAGTTTGAGGCAGAGTTTGGCCTCGGAAACAAGATCGATTCGACGCGCACAAACGAACGACGGAGAGGTGATGGCGTTATAACCAGGAGACGGTGTTGGTGGTGTTGTTCAGGGCTGATGCTGTCACTCGGCCATACTTTTAGCGCACCCATGTTAACTTTTGGCGGGGTTGGCGCTAAGCTCAGCGACTTCCCCGCTTCAACGTCCCCCATATCTTCATTCCATCCGTCCCCTACCTCCATAATTCATTGAACCAGTCGCAGCTTACCCTTGATCTTTTCAAGTCGGAATCATTGGTGGGCATGAAGCAACATCAATTGAACCATTTGTATCATGCTCTCCAGTTCAAGTTCGCACCAATAGCTTTTGCCAAAACATGTCCCAGCTCTGTAGCCACTGCCGGAATGTTACTTTAGTTCATTACACTTGTATACCGTTTCACTGTTCCTAGAATAGTATTGGAGTACCAATGCAATGATGAGATCCATTTCAGGTACTCTTCTGTATAGGCTACCTGCAGTAGGGCATCTTGGCGAACAGTCGTAAGCCATTAATCAGTCTACGTCAAATTGCTGGTGATTGAGTTTGGTACGAGACTCGAGACGTGCGAGATGTACCTAGCTTTGCTCACTCCGCACTCCTTTTCGAGGATATTGTTCTGCTTCCATCGCTCATAGAATGAAAATTTCAAAGATCTTCTCTGGGGTCTTGACCTTCTGGGCTCCTTGCAGTGCTTCAACATCCATCATACCTGTCAACGGCGTTCTGCCCGGCGGTCCACCTACACCAAAGCCATTCAGTAAGCCACGATACACGTCTCCAAATTTATCTTTGACTCATCATCCATAGCCTGCACTTCAGATGATGTCCTGCGAGCATTGAGGAATCCGTATGTCCATCTTTCTTGATGCTGAATTCATCTGATGCTTGCAGCACCCGAAGTGTAGCAGCCAAGTCATTCTGCTCGTCATACATACAAGCAAGTATAGCAACTTCTTCGGGATGGAATGCTACTCAAGCTATTCAATCCCCTCTGTCCCAAACTAGTACGGCAACAGACTGTGGATATACGAGTCCGAGCACGCCGGCGACATGCGGTGTTGAAGCCTACGGCTATGGCTTCCTTCTCATCATCCAAATCGCGAAGACCCTGCCCACGAATTGCCATCTCTCATGTCTCGCGGATTGGAAATGCAAGTCTTTCCAGACTCACCCTATGGGTCCCGGGTATTGCAACCTCTATCGCTCCTCAGTCTCCGGAAACATTCAAGTAGCTGCAGGATCAGGCTATTTCCTGTATGACAAGACTTGCTCGAATTATCTTCTTGTATGGCTAACTTCCCATGGGGTAACGAGACTAACAGGACTCTAGGGTCCTTGTTCTGCCCATTCTACAACCACATCTAGTAGTTTATCTGTTCCTTCCTATCTTGCCACGATCCCGCCCACACGAATCAGCTCTGCATGCACCTGCCTTCTGACTTCAACGCCAACGAGCGCGAATGCCACTTTTTCAACATCTCACTAAGAATCTTCTCAAGGCTGGCTGAAAGAAACACACGAAGAGAGAGGCACTGTGCGAAGGGGATTCTATCGTGCAAATGTAAAAGAATGAAGTAGAGTTCTAGACCTTGACTTACTGCTATGTTCTTCATTGATGTCTCTTCTATGTATTCGAGTCAGACTCGAATTGAACTTTTTTATATAACGAGAGTCAAAAGATCAGCACAGGTAGCGTGTGTACAAATCAAGTGAGAAATACAAGAATGGGATGGATCTAAAACAAAGTCCGAATTGGTCTTCCTCAGCCAATCATCCCAGCTCTCCTCCCCAGATCCCACTTTCGGATATCAGCCACCTCAGTATTCCCTACATTCAATTTAGACCTCACTCTTGTTACTGTCTCAGCAAGACATATCTTCAAACTTCAAAGACATTAAGATGAAGGGATTTGTAGGCGCCATCGCCATTTTGGCTCTGACTTACTTACCACTCGCCATTCTCGCAGCTTCAGACACAGATAAGCTCTACCACAAAGCCATCAAATTGATGTCCGAAAGCCCTCTCATCGACACACATGTCGATCTTCCTCAAATCATCCGTGGTCTCGGTATATACTCACCTCCAATTCATCACACCACACACTCTCACCCCCTTTACCCCTCGCTAACCCAAACCCAGATCGTAACCCCCTCTCCATCCTCCCAAACCTAGCAACCTCCCTCCCCGGCCACGTCGACATCCCACGAATGCTTCAAGGCCATCTAGGCGGCGCATTCTTCACCGTCTGGGCCCCCTGTCCCGACTTCTCTGGTCAAGACGTCGGACCTGATTTCCTCGGTCTAAACGAAGGACTACGAGATTCCCTCGAGGTTCTAGATATCATCAAGAGAATGATAGAACAACATCCCAATCATCTTACTTACGCTTACTCTTCCTCTTCCATTAAATCCGCTTTTCACGCTGGAAAGATTGCGAGTCTGATAGGAATGGAAGGTACCCATTTCCTCGGCAATTCTCTAAGCACCGTTCGCCTATTCGCCGAGCTAGGTGTGAAGTATTTAACATTAACGCATACATGTCATTCCTCTTTCGCTTCTTCCAACGGTGCTGGTGCTCCTATCGAACCATCTAACTACGGGCCTGGATTAACGGATTTTGGAAAAGAGTTAGTGAGAGAATTAAATAGGTTGGGAGTTATGGTTGATTTAAGTCATACGAGTGATCAGACGATGAGAGATGCGTTGGCGTTGAGTAGAGCGCCGGTGGTTTGGACGCATGCTGGTGCTAGGGCGGTGCAGGATCATCCTAGGAATGTGCCGGATGAGATTTTGGAGATGATTGGGGATGGGAAGAATGAGGGGATTATGTGAGTCGCTATCCTGATATCGAGATTAGAATATGAAAGTTGATGTGGAATAGACTATCGGTATTCTACCCAGTATTCATTGGCCCGACGCTAGAGACTGCCAATGTATCGAGGGTGGCGGATCATATTGAACATATCGCCAAGATTGTGGGGAGGAATCATGTGGGTATTGCGTCGGATTTCGATGGGATGTATGCGGGTGTTCATGGATTAGAAGATGCGAGCAAGTATCCTAACCTTGTAAGTTTCCCATTATTAATCAATTCCTGGTCTTCTTTGATTGATGAAATACAGATTGTGGAACTCTTATCTCGAGGATGGAACGACACGGAGATATATGGTGTGATGGGTGAGAATCTGATGAGAGTGATGGATAAAGTGGATGCTGTGAAGGAACAGATGAAAGCAGAAATTCCTTCTACTGCTATTTGGGAGAAGAGAACAGATTTGCCCGCTGATTGGGGTGGACCTGAACAGGCATACTTGCCATATGATGTGAGGGATTTGGTAAATAGTAGGCCCAAGCACGACGAGCTATGAACTGTGATGAAAGGCTCGAGGTTGGGATGAGGGCTTGTATTTCACATGAAATCATCAGCATTCGTTGGACGCGGTATGTATTATGCTTATGCTCAGTCCTCTTTGTCTACTTGTAGTGTGAGACATCCTCAAGCTCAAATCCGAGTTCGGAGTTCTGAACAGTTAAACAACGTGGAGTTGCTAGCAAAGGGTGGAACTTGAATGTGGTACGTGACGGGCTCGGTGTGGACAAGAAATTCTCAAAATGCAGAGTATCATAGAATATGGGATATTCGTATTCTATAACTTCCACAAAGTTCTTTCAACGACATGTTATTTATTTTCCTGCGCTCCTCTATTTGTAACTCAAGATGCCGGCATACAATGCCAACATCCGGACTTAGAGTAGGCGCCGTAAACTTGTAGACAGTGTTTAGGGTAGCTTGTATGAGATAAGAGAGCAGATGGAACAGAGAAGATCAGAAGCCTGAAAGAGGTTGTATTCGAAGATACAGGCAACGGGGAAAACAATATCTTCTTCCTGAGACCGATTCATAGTTTTGAAAGTAAGTGATCTGGTTTTCTCGGAATTTTCCTTTGTGTGAGAGAAGGTTCATATTTTGAACCACTCATGGTTCATTGCATCTTTAGCAGATATGCGGTCTTCAGGCTTATACTTCAAAAACTGTCCCAATAGATCCGCAAAGAGTAGCGGGGAAGTATTCAGGCTGGACCTATGGACATGTACTGCCCTTTCAGGGAGAGCTTAGTCTCAATATCACAGTGTCCCTCACAATGATGCTTGCGAGTAAAGCCCATGAAAGAGAAGGAATCGAGGTAGCGAGAAAACATACCAAATACCTTTGCCTTTGGTCTCACGTTTCAATTTATCTCCTTAGAATCAATCGCGAAAAGAGGCCAGAATCAGGGTTTCAAAGACCGAAATAGTCTACTTTTAGGCTATAGCAATACTAAAGTCGAAGACGGGGCTTGATTTAGAGACACATGAGTCGCAGGCACCGCGTAAATGCCAGCGCTCAGCTCTATGCACCTTCGAATTGTTGGGATGAGGCCAATTAAAAAAGCAGGCGAAGAACTCAGCAGCTGAGAAAGAAGAAAAGGTAAATCGTGTATTTCTCCAAAATACTACCTTGGTGTAAAGACATTCAGGTATTATGGTAATGCGGTAGGAACAAGGCAGTCTTGATCTAAAAACACAGACTCTAGACTCCAAAAATGGCAAAAGAAACTACAACTTTCCCGTTGTGAAAGCTGTAGAAGAAAAGCACCCGTTGGATTCTAGGTAGGATTTTACTTTTGTGCGTTTATTTTGAATGGCGCAACGGCGAAGTTGCGCCGGGAACGACCTCGCCATATCCGGCCATCTCGCAGGTCCTAAGGGGTAGGACTGGCCGGATTGGATGAGAGAAATCGGCTTGTTTGTATTTATATAGGTGCCTGGGTAGTAGGTTGCTTAGCGAAATTCTGCCGAGAATGGGTGAGGGCGAGGCTGTGAAGGGTTTGCATCTGTTCCCTTCTCTACCTGCTGCTTCTGCTTCTAACCTTCTATCGCATCCAAGGAGTGAAGTTAGAGTATCCCCCACAAGCAAAGACTCCACACCAGAGCAAAAGTTTGGTCGCGTAGATCACAATTCCTAAGATATCCAGAGAGGGTTGCAAAACTATTGCTTGCATGTTCAACCAAGTCGAAACGAAGAGCTGAATCGAACGAGATAGAAAGAAGGGTAGACTGATACTTACAAATAGATATTAGAGAAAAGATGTCTCCAGTAGCATCTATTCCTGCCAAAATGAAGGAAGTACCCAGGACTGTTCGATGAATGAATATATATATCCCAATAACAGCGCAGTACTCCTGCTGAGAGGAGAACTGTTGAGAGGACGCCCATGAACATTACTGGCCACTGTCGAGCCTCTTTTACAGCGACCTACTCAAGTCAATGTTCGACCTGTTACTGCGTCCGTTTCAAAATTACGTAATATTGAGAATAAAGCCATCCAGCAGGTGAAGCGTCGCAATAGGTAAGGTAATACAGATCTTGGTTATATCACGTTACATTGTTCTATCAGTGGCTATAGAGTCAAGATTGAGAGCGAGATTCGGTCAAGATCTGCAGGAGTCGAAGGTCCATTGACATCGTCGAAGCCTGCTCTGGACTTGCTTCGTAACGGTCATGTGTAGGATCAGCTTCTGGCGCAACCAGTGCTCGTCCAATCAGGCGTGCTTTGCCGTCAACCCCTTCCAGACGTACCACTGCGACGAAGTTGAACTTGGAGAATTGAAATAATACATCGCCAAGCCGAGCATGAATTGGCATCAGTCCAACTACTCCATCCCCAGTTGAAAAGAGACGTGGCTCATCGCTATCCTCGACATGATTACTTTCTTCGACAGGCAGCGCTTCGAGGTAATTAGGATAAATTGTCTGGCCGAAGACCAACGACGAATGGTCCTTTCTTATTGTAACATCGCTGTTGACGGCAGTACCATCCCAGAAAGTTTCACGTTGGCCCGCTGTCATCCTGGCAATATACGAGGCCTCCAGATCATGCAGCATGCCCATGAGAACCTCGTTAGACCTCCGAAGCTCCTCTACAAAGGTCTTTTTCTTTAAAATGTATGAGTTGCCAGCTTTCTTCTTGGGTTTCATCTTCATCTTCCCCTCCTTCCATTCGTACGTAGAGAGTGCTGTTTTCCATTTCCGGGTTGCTTCCGGAAAAGAAATGAACTCGTCATAAGATGGGCCAACCAAAGACACTGTCCCATAGTGTTTCGCAGGAACTTCGACCAGCTTCGAATCGTAGGACAGAAAGCCAGTCGTTGGGCTAGGCCGGTTGAGCCTTCTAGAGTCCTTCCTGAGGTCTTCATGCATTGCAATGTCACCCCCAAACAGTCGCTGCACCATTGAACTGAAATATACCAATCCTTGTAAGTCACCTTGGGAACTGACATAGAACCGAATGACGTCCTCATACAGCTCAAATAACGACTTTGTATAGTCCACTGGGAATCTTCCATCTTCACAGTCGTGGGCAATTCCGACAAACCCATATACCTTGTCACGAGGCTCCTCGCACATTGACCTTTGACAAGCTATCATCAGGTTGGCAAGGAGAAAGTCGTCTCCGTGTCGTCCTTCTCGTTGCTTCGCAAGTGTGATAGCAGCATTGTCTGGATCCTTTGCTTGGGGCATTCGTCCGAAGAACTGTTCCCAAGACTCGACTTTTGAGACGAAGTTGGCATCTGCTGTTCCTCTTGATCTCAAACCCCAGTGAATCTCTAGAACCCTTGCGGAACCAACCTCTTGGACTATCCACAATCTCCACCAATATTTCTGTAGGGAGAGCGCACGAAACTCAATCTCTTCAGGACCTGGAGTAACCTCGTATGCTGGAACATGTGATTTCCACGAATCGTTATTCATTATGATGCCAAGCCATACCATCACCTTGACAGCACGAGAGTATATGTCCGTCATAAGTTGAACTTGTTCACTCCGTTCATCCCAGTCCCCCTGATTGATACAAAGTGCATCGATCCAGAGGGTTCTCTCTTCCGTCGTGCTTCGAAGATGCACAAGCGCAAGCCATAGATTCTCCCTGATTGCTACTGTATGTCCGTTCAAATCGATGTTGTGAACCAGCTCTGGACTTCCCCATGCATATGAGAGCGCTTCATATCGTGGTTGTTCTGCGAATGCTCTATGCACGAGCTGAATTCGAATACTCCGTTCTCGAGCACCAGCCCGGAGAATGGCAAGTCGGATCGAAGGTTTGTTGGAGTATGTTTTCAATGATTCGTATCTGAAATTTGAGAAGCCGGATGCCATTGGCAGACTCTTTGAGGAACCTGTGGACATTCTGCCAGAGTTCTACCTCCGATGCGGGGTTTTGGGAGAAGCTGAACGAGCGTGAGATTGGAGTCGTAAATTGTAGATCTAGGCGAGAACATAATCGTTGAATCACCTTGCGCATGTATCAATAACCACCTCCGCGAAAGCACTGGTCCCTTGGCCTAGTGAGTATGCCCAATTCGTAACATCTCTGATCGATTTTCAGGTACGTCTCGCAGCCCTGCCAATGAGGCTGTGATCGTAAACTCATTCCATTGGTTGAAGTGTCTCCTTACAAATACAGCAGCCACAGCCTCGTCCACCTTTCAATATCCCTCGTGTTGGATTCTTCGACTGTTCTGAAGACTAGTCACATCGTATAGGAGGCTCTTTGTCACCGGAAACCGAACATCGACGAAACCTTGTCACCTATCGTCTCTCGGCCCTGATCTTTCCGTACTTTTCTCTCCTCGGCCTGCTTCTCGTATATCGTCCCCAACGATGTAGCAACTTGTTCTCCAGCCTGGATCTCAGCCTTGATCGCTTTCTCTTCGAGTTCCCGCTCTTCGCCACTCAATCCTTTTAATCGCTCTTTTAGGCCTTTCTGAATGGATGCCGGTAGATCGGCTGCCTTCTTTGTATTATCCTCAAGGTCTGGTGACGATGTAGATAGTTTAGGCTTAGAGAGGAGTGGGGCGAAGGAGGGTATAGGTTTGCCTTCTGCCTTTGCGGCTTCGATAGCCTTCTCTTGATCCAGCATTCGGTGATATAGGGTATCTGCGTGCATTTGAATTTGTTCGTCAACCTCTGGAGGCCGGTCGTATGTTGAGAGGTAGCCCAATGCTTTTAGAAATTTCTGTGCCATCAAGAATCAGCATAAGACTTTAGAGATGGACAAATAATCTGCGAGATCGGATGCACATGAGACCACACTCGGGACACTCACAGCTTGCATCATGTAACATCTTTCCAGTCCCCTATTCTCTGTCCGACACATGGTCAATCGACTGGCCCAGCCCCCATTCCGAAAGCAGTCGTTAACCTGCCATTGTTCCAATGCACAATTCTCCAATGCTGCTCTGCCAATTTCTGCTTTCCGCAGCTTGTAACCTTCCAGGACATCGTTGATCTTCTCCTGGTCTGATTTGCTCTCCGATTCCACGTCTGCTTGCGACTGGTATGTTTTCCAGAGGTGTGCATAACGACCATCTTTGTAAAGGCTCTGGGGTGGTGCTGAAGGGGGTCCACCTGTCGAGTTCTCTGAGGCTATTGAGGGAGTTGCAACCGGAGATTTCGTAGCTACTGGAGCTGCAGTAGGTTGTTCTGCGGGAGGTGTGTATTTGACGGGCGATTCTTTCTCAAGGAATTCCCTCAGACTTGGATCCAAGCTGCGCAGAGGGTCTTGAACCTTCTTCCCATCGTCGCTGTCGGAAGAGCCCCAGAACCAACCCATTATGCCTTGCTGGGAGTGTATTGACGTGCAATGGGGACCAAGCAATGTGGAGAAAATTGTTGGTGCTCTCCACCGCGAACGCGGCGCGGGTCACACCTGGCGCTAGAATTTTAGCGACCGTACACTGTATTTCAACGCCTGGCGAATTCTCCACGTTTGCAGCGTTGTTCTCTTTGAGTCTTTTCCTCCTATGATTTATTGCACCTCACTGAAACGGACTTTATTGCTTCAAACCGGTCTGGAAGTCAGAGAAGTCTCACTCCATGCGTGGGCACCATGTCTTTTCAAAACATCAAATTTCATCTCAAATTGCATCTCTCTGTCTGTCTGTTTCTATCTACCTATACTTGTCATGATATCAAGCTATCTCCTCACCGAGAAGTCCGAGATACTGGTCCACGACGCTCTTGACTTGCTCTTCATAGCTTTGAAACTTGAAGCCAAAGACCTTCTCCGTCCTGCTAGCATCCACCTTCGTCCTCTTCGTTGAAGCGATCCCATTGTTAGGCAGAATACCCTTCTTCACAGCTATAGGATAATTACGATTCACAATCTCAATGGCCTCCTCCCATCTCGTGCCACTCTCGCCCCCCGAGACTGCCAGAAAGTTCTGATTGCCTTCGATCTTGGGATCTAGGGCCTCGACATGCAAGCGTGCAACATCTGCTACATGGACGCTTGTACTTGGAACCGCTCCCCATCCACTGTCACCACCAAGCACTTGAGCCATTGCAGCGCTCACAGTATTATCCGAGATATTCTTGGCATCTGTCACCATCTCATTGTCGCCAATGACGAAGGAAGGCATGATGTTGATCACATCCCACTCTGGCTTCTTCTCCTTGACGAATTCCTTGGTGGCTATGAGGGCGCGTACTTTGCTAGCAGAGTATGCTTCGAAGGGGTGTGAATATGGGCCGGCTGGGAAGGGAATCTCGTACGTGTCGTCGAATACGGTGTCGACCTCCTTGGAGATGAACGACTCCCAATCAATAACAGCGACTTCTGAAGAGGTAATCACGATGCGCTTGATTCCAGGAGTCTTGTATGCTGCGGACAGGATTGAGGTGGTACCCTTCAGAGCTGGAGCAATCAGATGAGTCTCGTATTGGTCCGGTGTGAAGCCTTTGCCCTTAATGACAGTCGATGCCAGATGGATGATGAACTTGACTCCTTGGACTGCTTCATCATATGCATCATCAACTTGGATATCTGGGACAATGACGAAGGTGAGTCTGGGTCCTGGATTGATGGCTTTGACGGTTGGTGTTGCGAGAACAGCGTCTGCTTTTTCTTGAGAGCGGACAGCTGCTCGAATCGAGTATCCGGCTTTGAGAGCAAGATGAATGGTTTTGATACCGATCAGGCCAGTGCCACCGGTAATGAGGACAAGTTCTCCTGCCATTGCTGAGGTGTGACTTGGAGGATGTATCGTTACCTATCAATTGAAACAGACGATGGGTTGCAATATTCTTGATATTTGAAGGTGGGCGCGTTCTTCCTGATTGTACTTTGACTCGACGGGAGGTTCGGTCGAGACTATCAGCACTTATCTATCCGTTTGCCATTTTACCAAGGTATGATGATGTTGCTACGGAGTTCTCGAGTCCTGTTACTAATGCACTCGCTGTCAAGCAGGACGACATGATTAGTTGACAAAATTTGCAAATTTGGACATTGGTGACAAATGTGAACGCCCGAGATCTTGGAGTCATGACAAAACCAGACGGCTTCCAAAGCAATGCAACATTCGCTAGATATGAAGATGCGACCTGATTATAAATTTGATTGACTTGTGCTGGGAGCTTATTTATACCGCAAATGATTTGTCCTGTGATTGCTTGCTCAGCGGGACGAAGGGTCGATGTTCAGTAATTACAGCAGATAAGGCTTGAAGTTGATTCGAGACGTTCCTACTTACTTAGTCGACCAATTCGCTTTGTTTAGGATATCGTTCGAATTCCAAGTGGTTTGTTTTCGAAATTTGAGGCTGTACATATTGCATACACTAGAGACTGTTCGTAGAGGGACATTATGACAATGAAACTGTCTGGTGAAAATAGCTCGTCCAATCAAAGGAGACTAGGTGTTATATAAGGCAACCAGATTCTACAAGCAGTAGTCGAGGCATGGAAATATATACTGCTTATATACTTTTGTTATTCGATGATTGGAATTTCAGACGGATTGTGCCATGCTATGTGTATCGATAGTCAAGTTAGTATCAGCAATCAGGTTGACTTTTCCATTACACGATCACGTGCGCAGCTTTCACACACCACAACCAATTTCTTACTCCCAAATATGAATCTATTCCAGTCTCTCCTCTCAGATCAGACTTTTGTGACCTGGATCCAGTGACTATAGTAGTTGGGACTTTATGTCTCCATATGTCCTGAAAGATATGGAAATCGCGGGGCTGGGGTAGCTTGATCAACTTGAAATTTTAGCTTCCAGCCGCTGAAGATGGTACCTCCTCATCTCAACACCAACCGCATCTCACAAAGCAAATATTGTTAACTCCCGCAAAACATCATGAAGAGATCAGCACTAGGTCAGTGCCTATTCATCTTCATACTTGATCTTAGCTAATCTCTCTTCACAGCTACCGATGGTTCCAGCAAGAGGCCGAAGAACGACCCACCCATCTCGGCAACAACTGCTGGAACAGCCTCCCCAAAGGCTTCATCCAGCGAAGCACCAGGCGCTCCTCTTCCCCTCACAAACTCATTTTCTGGCACTTTTGACACCTACTCCGCCAGCGTAAAATTCCTCAGAGATAAATACCGTCCAAAGGGTACCACAGATTCTGACTGTCAAGCCGTATACGCGGAAATAATGAGACGACGATCTATCAAATACCCCTTCGGCCCCAATATATTCAGCTTCACAATCGACGAGGACAGAAGCGAACTCCTCAACCCAAAGATCACCGAACCCATGGGCGACGAGCCTCTGGTTCCCCTCGTGATCACGGGATCCGTGAAAGATAACGTCAAACTTGGGGTTGAGAGAATGGCCTTTTAATCCATCATTAAGGGCTGGATCTGGATACGAAGAGAGTATTGAATGGGAGAGTGGTGGTTGTGGGTATGCTGCTCCCAAGTCGGCGAAAGGGTATATCAAGTTAAGGAAAGCATGGGAAGATCAGGATGGGAATGAATTGTATGAAGGGTATTATGAGATGAAAGTCGTGCATGGGTCTGTGTTGAGGCAGAAGGGGCATGGTAGTGGGAGTACGTATTGTAGGAGCTTTTGGGCTGTTGAGCAGAGTGCTGGTGAGGAGGATGATGTTCAGCAGGAGGAGGAGGCAGGTGAGCTTCAAGAACAGGGGGCCGGTAACAAAAGGTCTGTTGATTCGGATACGCACTTGGCACATGTGCTTTCAACCCCGTAAATCTCTTGGACAGCGACAAAAAGGGAGAATGCGATTTTATACCCATAACACCTTATCACATCTGGCCTCTGTAGATATCTCACTCCGGAGCTGGAGGAAGGTTGCGCAACACCATAACATATTCCAGATCATACCTTGCACAAGCAAACGATTTCCTCTCTTAACCAATTCCTAATCATCTCCTATCACCAGCACCACCAATCTCAATCTCCTCACCCTCCATCACCACTCATGAAACCCATCCTTATTAACATACCTCCCCACATCCTCATCCCTCCCCCCCTCAACAACCCTCACAATCCCCTCAGCACTCAACCTCGCATCCCCCGCCCCATTAGCAATCCTCTCCCGCCTCCCCTTCTCCCCCGTCCCACTCAGGTTCGTAACCACATACCCCGGATTAAACGCCCAAACTTTGACACCCCTCGGTCCCAGCTCCGCATGATGACACACCATTAACATGTTCAGTGCTGCTTTCGACATCCTGTACGGCATTGCTGGGAGTTTATAGTATTTATGCGAAGGATCGGAGCGCTCGGCGAGAGATCCTAGGTCAGACGTAACATATATCAGTCTTGCATCCTTTGATTTCTCTAGCAGCGGGGTGAAAGTTTCCGTCACGATAGCTGGGCCGAAAGTGTTCGTCTCGAACGTCGAACGTAGTGTCTTGATGAGTGGTGTTGCGGAGCTGATGATTCCCGCGTTGTTAATCAGGACATCGAGTCTACCGAATTCTTTCTCGACGTGTTCAGCGGCCGAAGTGATGGAAGCTTGGTCTGTGACGTCGAGTTGGATTGCGGAGAGGGAACTCTTGGGTTGAGAGGCTTGGAGATCTTGGATTGCCTGTTGGCCTTTTGAGAGGTCTCGACTGCCGATGATGACGTGGTATTTGGGAGATGAAGATGCAAGCATTTCGGCTGTGAGATATCCAATGCCTCCATTACCACCTGCAGTATATTAGAGACTTTTCTTTTGCAATATTGGAGTGGTACGTACCAGTGATGAGGACAATTGTTTTGTTGTTTGCTGCCATGATGGAATCTGGATTTGAAATGTAAAGATATGAGATGATGAGATGATGAGTGCTTAGACTTTGTGCTAGGATGGTTAGAGATGCTATGCTCTTTCAAAAGCTTCGAGAAGATGGATATATAGGCAGGGAATCGTCTCGGCCTTCTTGTCGTGGTCATGTAAGTGGTAAGGCCGCTAGATAAGTCCGGACCCTAACGCCGCTTAAAACACAAAATCCGACCGGCCTACGAGAAGTCTAGAAACTCCGAGCACGAGTGCTTACTTTAAGTGCCAACAAATAAGGATTGGAGGATCTGATGAACAGATCTTGGGCTTGTTTTGGATCGATACTTCCGGTGGGTTGCGGGGTGCGGGGTGCGGGGTGCTACTTTTAACCCCGCATTTCGACCACGCTTTTGTGCTAACCACGAGCAGTAGTTGTAATGCTGTTGAATGCATCGACCACGATCTGGACTTGTAACTGGTATCTTCAAAATATGTCAAATAGATTCGCGACCATTGGACTTGGGGTTAAATATTCATTTATTTCATCTGAAATCCAACCGTAACAGTGTGCGGATTACTGTCACTGATCGAAATCGCTGCATACCCTCCACTTTCCGTCGGATACGCAACAGGTTGTCCATCCAAGTACACGAGCTCGCCCTCATTCACAACCGGTACATATACCGTGCCGTTAGTTCCCGCTGGCGCACTAGTACTCAAATAAAATTGACCTCCTTCTGGATTGCTGTTCCAGCTCACATAGATGGGGCCATTTGGTGTTGGAACCATTCCTTTCGCCCACTTCACATCTCCAGGAATCGGCTTGATTGAGTATGTCGAGAACCCAGGACCTTGAGGAATAACGCCAAGGATGTAGTTTGTGAGGGCTGGGACGATACCAGTTGCCCATCCATGAGCCATAGATGTATAGTCTCCTTCGTACGGAGAGCCATTAGCCCCGATTCCTTCCCACTGTGTGACCATTGGGTCGTGACTTGCCATCCAGCCGTAAAGCCTGCGGATCTCTTCGAGAGCGGAACTTGCTGATCCGACGATGAAGCGAGCTTCAATCTCAAAGTAGGAGATGAATGCATAGACTCTCTGAGAGAAGCCTGCACCAACTACGTCGTTATCGTAGAAGGAATTTCCATATGGCCGAGCGTTATGTGAGGAAAGATAGGATAGGACTTGGTTAGCACGTGTGCTGTTCGCGACTCCCGTGACAATGCTCAGGCTGTTTCCGTCTTGAGCATGAGTCTGACAATATGCTTCACCGTCACAGGTTCCATCGAAGAAAGCGCCGTTCGTGGTGTCAAAGTTGTATTTGTTGAGAGATGCCGAGACGGCTTGAGCTCTGGCTGTCCAGCGAGCTGCATCTGCATGCCTCCCTCCAAGAAAAGTCGCAATCGAGGCAGCGTTATCGAGTGCGAGTACATAGAGAGCATTGTAGTAGGTGACAGGTCCAGTTCGAGGTAAGAAGGCATAATCTCCGTACGCACCAGAAATACCGATTCCTTTTGAGATGAGTTGAGTCTGATTGTTTGTGACCGAAGGGTAAAAGGTATCCAGGACTTTAGCAATGTTTGCATAATACTTTTCGATATATGCAGTATCCCCAGTGTACATGAAAAGATCATAACTGCACACCACCCACCACAATGGGTAGTCTAGGAGTGGTAAAGTGTAGTTATTAATTGATGCTGGAGGGATCCAACCATCTGCGCGCTGATGGTCACCCAAATCAGCCAGTACATTCCGAGCTGCTTGTGGAAGATCGTGGCTCAGATATGAAGTTCGAGCCGATACTGCGAGATCACCAACATATGGATCACGATCTCGCTTCGCCCCGTCGTGGAGGACCAGCTTGCCTATGAGAGATGGACTCGCAGCTCCTCGAGGATCCGTATCATTGACTCGGAATATGTCTGTGCACATATCATTGGTGTAGACTCCATCATACCACCATTGGTTCAGTTGATCGTCAGAGCTCTCGAACCATCCAGTGAAGGTATTGGGAGTGCCAAGGAATGCAGAGAAGTTCAGGCTCATGGAATCAATGTAAACGGATCCATACGAGGTAGTGTATGGTGCATCCGAGTCCAAAGCATCTAGATAGATTTTGACGTATCTGAAACCGTGAAGACCGTCCTCACAGACTTCATCTCCATACTCGCAGCCGTGAATATCAGTCCAGGTATAAGGATACGGATTGACAGCAATCTGATCACGTGTCAGCGAGTATATCTCAAGTCTCTGGTTTCATCCTTACCTGGTCACTTCCTGGGGTAATCGCGTCTCCCTAATAGATGTTAGTCGAAATCTCGTATGAATATTCGGGAATCGTACGTTGTAAGAGCGCGAGAAATCAGACACGTTTGTCAGATATTGCAGCGTTTCCGAGAAGGCTAATCTTATGCCGGGAAGACCAGGAGTCGTATTGAAGGACTGGGCTCCCCCAAATTTGATGGAAAGAACGCCCACGACGTTTTGACCAAAGTCTACTACGATGGTAGGTGGGACATCTCCAGTGGATGTGTTTGTTCTCGTCAAGGTCGTCGCCCCATACCCGGTGAGAAGGCCATTGGCATTGGTGACGTCTCCTTGGGTGTAGTTGGCGAGGACTGCAACAGGACGAACGATCTGATTTGGAGGAGATCGCACATACTTCTGCCAGTCAGGAGCAGCATTGCTGGATATCGAGTCTTGCCATTGATAGGAAGAAGGATCGGCTTGGGTGAGCTGTGTGAAGACAAGACCTATAAACGAGTGTATAAAAAAGGAAAACATGTCTGCTAAAACATTAAGACTATGTATCGAGCAAGATGCGAATCCAAGACAGTCGATCAGAGCCTCCATTGTGATGTTGGGATGGTCGACGCTCATATATGCTCCGTCTCAGATACCCCTCGAGTCCCCACTCCCGCAAGCGGCAGTTCGGAGTTGGTGCAGTGCACGGTGTTGATGCTCGGGGCGACTATCAAGATTGGCTTTCTGCGGCTACATTACGTCCCATGCCAGGCGGTCCCTGCTCTATACCGGTTGTCCGCCATAACAAGGCCAGCGGCGCATGTCGAGAAAGGGGTTGGGAGTCTGTCAGCCGGATTTGGGCCCTGGAAACCAATCACGATACAACACCGCATGACCGCGAAAAGTACAACAAGAGCCAAACGCGCCGGGCTGGACACTGGTCCCGGTGCGTGCATGAAGCAAATGATCTCGACGGCTGCGGATAAACGTTTCTCAAGCGCTTTCCGGGGCATTTGACCCTGTCATTCGCGTAGAATAGAGGTTGCCAAGTTGTTCGCGTTTTGCGGGGTGTTTATCCTCATTTCGTCTCGAGCTCGGGGCCTGCCGAATATCCTTTCCCTCCTTCCCCAAACTCATTCCCTGCACGCTACATTTACTTCCCATGGTCTCAGACTATCGAAACGGCCTTCCAAGCTGACAATTGATCAAGTGAGCAACGTTCCAGCCAGATACAGAAGGAGAAGTTCGTCCGAACCATGGTCAGTTGTTAAATTTTGGCATCTCGCAAGCGCTCGGAGGACGACTACGCGTTGTTCGCGGTATCGACTAGGTTCAATTTTGCTTCTTCCTGCATGTTCCTAGCATACTGCAACTTTGACTTCATCTTAATTTTTTTTTTTTGGAAGACGCGTCAGGAGGTCTTAATGGTCATGGGTTCTTATTTGATGCGTCGTTAGTCGAAAGGTCCAGGTTGGGAGCAGTGTAACTCTGCTGAGTCGTGCCTGCAGCCCGAACGTTTTCGTGTTGCTTTGAGACGGTCACCGGTCATCGAACCCTTTTTATTTCACTTCGATGAGATCCTTTTATTTTCCAATATGGGGTCTTGTCAGATTGTTTCCTGCTGCGCTGAATTCCGAGTTTCCATGTTTGATTCCTTGACATCATCACGTAATGATATACCTTTCTTCGCACAGGAGATATTGGTTGGCTTCTTGTCTAGCCTATTGAGGGGCTTGGCTTAGGTTCATGCTCATATGAAGTACAATGTCTACCTCTAGCAAGTCCCTGCATCTTATTAGGTTGGACGCTGATCTCAGGTTCATGCACATTCTTTTGGTTCCGCTTTCTCCTTCATTCCTTTATCAGATCCTCGAACTTTTTCGTCACAAGTCATTTGGATCTTATCATGTCAAGACCTCAATACTTCAATTTGCACTTCATGTTGTCCATACAGTATGTTCGGGTTGTCTCCACTTTTCGCACAGCCATAAACTCAGCCACGCCAAGCCATCCAAAAGCGGTTTTGAACGGCGAACTTGCCTCGAGCTTGCGCCGGGCTGACTTCTGTGCCGCAATGGGCTCTCTTGTAGCATCCATGTATTCCGTCATAATTTCTTGGGGGGAACTTATTATCCCATCAGTCTCCAGTCGAACACGCATTCATATCGAACGAATCCCTCGCTCAGCTCCTATCAAATACAGCTATGGCGACCATCCAAGAACGACTCCAAGCTGCTACTGCTGAGAATACCAGACTGTCGCAAACATTATCCGAGACGCAATACTCTATTTCCGCTTATCAAGAGAGCGGCAGTTACGTTGCGAATCTCAAGAAAGAAATCGCATCAAAGGAGAAGGAACTCAGAGATGTCAATTGTCATGTCGAACAAGAGTACAGGGATCATCAAAAGTACCGCGACTCTCACATGAAGCGATTCGCGTACAAGCTGGGTGGAAGAAAACTGAAGTTTGAGGAACAAGCGACGAAAGAGGAGCAAGAGTGGCTCGATGCAGTTGCACTTCAGCTCAAGACCAAGAAAGCAATCGAAGCACTGAACACGAATCTCGCCGAAGCGACCAAGGCAACATCTGACCTTGATGCTGTCGTTCAAGTTCACAAACAAGCGCAAAGTGAACTCAACATGCTCTACAGCTCCATTTTCGATGGCCCCACGCCCGAAATCCCTGAAGAGGACCTGAAAGAAACCCAGGTCAAACAAGCCGAGGAACAATTCAACGCCTACCAGCTCACCCTCAGTACCGACAACCAAGCGCGCTCCATCCTAATCGACGCCAACAAATTCCTCTTCCGCGCACACCAAGATATCACGGAAGCCAGTTCCTCCGCAGAGATGGACGCCTGGGGATTTGGCGGGACATTCACCGAGATGGCTGAGAACAGCGCCTTGTCACGATGTCAACAACACATTTCACAGACCGAGATGTTGATCTCCCAGGCTCAGCGTCTTCAACCACAGATCGGACATTTGGGAGAAGTAAATGTCGCACAGATGAACTTCCTGTCGAATGTGGTTTTTGACAATATCTTCTCGGATATGAATCAGCTGAGTAGGATCGACAAGTCAACTGCGCAGATTTGCGATGCGAGGAGGAGGCTTGATGCAGAGATAAAGGCTGCAGCCCAGAGGATAGAGGGCGTAAAGGGCCAGGTTGATCAGGCGAAGATTGTTCTGGACACGAGGCGAGAGGAATTGCAAGCTATTCGAGCTGCTGCGTTCGAGAGACTCGCGAATGGGACGAATGTAGCGCAGGGTGGTCCTCCACAGTATGCTGCAGAGCCTCCAGCTTATCAGGCATAAGTTTCGAGGTTGTTTGTTTCCAAGCATCTGTTTCTACTTGTCGAAGTGGAGGTTTGCACACATCCACGTGATTTCATTTGTCATTGGTGTTAGGATAAATATTATACCCTTTTCAATTAGCCTCTTGAGGCCTCTCGACTGCCGACATCTTGCTTCGGTATTCAGCCATAGTTGACCAGTGATATGTCCCAAACATACTCATGCAAATGCATCTTATATTGACATTCTTGTCCTGGTAGCGAACATCGATCATTTGAGTCTCTCCTTTCATCCAGAATGTACTACATCTTGGCCGCAATCTCCGTCGTTCTTGGTACATTTTTGACTCCCATTTATTGCAAGATTTTGTTTGACTCTTGATTTGATTTCTCTATCATGAAGCCTGTCCAGGGGGCAGCTCTGCTGTGGCTGTCACATCTCGCCAACGCCATTCCCGAAAGTAGAATTTCGGAGGCTGCAAATAACGACGTAACAAGCTCAGGGTGCTCGTGGTGTACACCAGGCCCTTGGGTCATGGATCCCGGTACGCCAAATGTCTTTTTCCATTGGGCCAACATCACATGATCTAACTTGTTCGACATCAGCTTGCAGTACCAGTGGGGAATGGCTCGCTGTTGCCAGCAGCATAAGGAACCCGTAATACTCCATCTAACGATACTCACTCAAGTCTGACCATAACTAGACCTGTCCCCATTACCCTCAATGCAACCTCGTTTTGCTCGGAGTTTCTTCAACCATTGGTCACACAGCTCTCCATCATCAACATCTCAGGAGAAACGACGACGACTACTTCAACGACTGAGTATATCGTGTATTTCACACCCACGTCGACGTCAACAATGTCTATGCCAATAGCGACGGCATCTTCAGCCTCAAATTCCACCGAAATCACAAACACGGCAAAGCCAAAATCTACCACTTCAGCTCTTCCACTTGTGACTGCAATGCCGATCATCAATGTGGGACAAGCGATCCAGAAGCGAGACTTCACTGTCCCGGAGTACCTGACAGATTGGTATTTCTATGGTCGATTGGACCCAGGATGTTCGTGTATCATCACGTCCGCTCTACCATCGATTCTCTTATCTGAAACGGAGACAAGCACGCATTATAGGGTGACAGTGGTGAGTTATGTCGAGATTGAGAGTTTTGGAATTTTTGCTAATTGCAAAATAGAGTACGACTGTGACGGAGACATATACTTTATATCCGTAGAGAATGAATGCTGTTTTCGTGCTGGTGATAAATTGAGTACTTGGTTTCTTGAGGAGTACAATGTGAACAGAGAAACTCTTGACTGTGCAGGTGTTGGTGAATTCTTTTAGGAAGGGGCAAAGGAGGTGCGTCAAACAATAGAACTCTGTGTTCTAGGCAAGAAATCGCTTTATCACCCATCCATTCACTTCCCTACTGCAACTTTAACGGTAGAAAGTTGTAGGCCACAGGCCTGCGTGTACACGTGAACCAGATACCCGGACATTTAGTCATCGTCGGATGCTCTCTCAAGTCGGGGATTTCTGTGCATGACAACCTAGCAGAGAGGGATTACTCCGTCGTTCCCGGCGTCCGGGTTCTGAAAAGAATCCGCGGTCTTGTGTGCTTGGAGAACGGAGGGTCATTGCCACGCACGGACAAATGTAAGGCAGAGATCAATGCACTCAAGGCACTGTTGATTCGACCAACAGCCAAGGCAGCTTCAGCTTGGCCGCACCATATCAACTTTGAGCTGTTCCTATATGTACTGGTGTTTGAGATGATCGTGGTAGGTGATTCGTGCTGGTTGGACTTGCGCACTCCGTTGACACTTGTGTTCGAATTGGTGTTCCGATTGGATATTCCAAGTCGGTCTCTGCAGCCATCACAATCAGCAATTAAACTCAAGTAGTTTGGATGAATGTGCGCCAGGTTAGAGGACATAGAAACTTACCTAGGTACTCGTGCTGCCAGAAAGTCTGTGACCCCCCGCTTTAATCCCACCAAATAATTCAAGCGGAATTCATTGTTCAGAACCGTCCAACCATTCATGCGCCTTCTTGAGTACATCAGTGAGGGGTCACAGACTTTCTGGCAACACGAGTACCTTAGAGGTTTTACGTAGAAAGTCAATCTGTCGTTAAAGGCCCGAAGTGTTTCTGATGCCTCAGGCCAACAGCAAGCATCGACCATCGAGCCTCGCGAGTACGGAGGTATCATCTCCAACGACCAAGAAAGGAGGCTGCCGATCATCACGATCTTCACGATCCCTTGAGAATTCTCAGGACTCATCCATGATTGGTTCCGCCCCCGCATAAATCATCTGAGCTCTCCTGAGCAACGAAGAACATTCGCATTTCTCGTGACGAACAGGAGAGGCTGAACGGTCCGTCGTCTCAAACTCCACGTCTTTGATCATGTTCTGCTCTCCACCGAACGAACATTTGTTTGATATGTGCAAACTCAAGCGTTGGGCTGCCTCTTTACGAATCTTGGCCAGTTGTTTAAGTTCAATTCATTCAATTCCTGTAAGAATCTCGAAGCACAGACGATGCATTCGCCCTGATGGTTTCGGGTCCAAAGTTTAAACTTAGTCTTCAACCACAAACATACCCGTTCAGTGGTCGATCTGTCATTTAAGTTCTTCCATTACTGGCCTGCATTATAGCCATTCGTCAATACGGTAAGTCTGTCTCGCCCTCAAACGAAACCTTATCTCCTAGTATCCCTCAGGTGGGAAAGGTCGCAGAGTGCGTCCTCTTCCCTCCTATATATGTTCAACTCTGAAAATACACCACGCATTTTTGCCAGACCAAACACTACAACATGTCTTCCGCTGCGTCCCTGAGTTCATATGCGTCGTCGATGACGTCGAAGTCGATGAAGCGGCAGTCTTCCGACATGAGTGGGAGCGTGTATCTCATCAGCTCGAATGGCAAAATCCTCAGCCTGCCGATTCCTACAAACTCCCATCGTGATCCGCTAAATTGGAGTACGAAAAAGCGTGCTCTCGCATTCATAGCCTTGATGTTCTACTCAGTGACTGGACTTGTCATTGTTCAAGGTCCGAGTCTAATGTTCAAGTCTCTGGCAATGGAGTTCACACCTGAGGTATGCTTCAACCTCGAAGATGATGGACATTGCTGAACTCAACAGGAAACGAAACCTTTTCCTCTTACTGTACTTCTTTCGGCGCCTACTCTCTTCATGGGCATTGGAGCTTTGCTATGGATTCCGCTCTCGCTCGCCCTCGGCAGAAGACCTGTTTTTTTGATCTGCACCGTACTCATGACGTTGTCCACAATACTGGCTGCTGTGGCTAGCAGCTTTTATCAGCTTCTCATAGCGGTCAGTCTACAGGGTCTCGCAGAAGGATTCTCAACAAGCACTGTAAGTAACATGAAGACAGATTGATAGCGTCACATGCTGAAAGCTCCAGATTTTGCTCATGGCCATCGATCTAACCTTCATACATCAACGGCCACAAACAATTGCCATGATATGGTCACTTGTGGGATTTGTGAGTAATGGGATATTTTCCCTAGTTCCCCGAATGACAAAGACCGGCACCGATTGGCGAAATCTCTATTACGTTTGGCTCGTTCCTTGCATCATTTCGACAGTACTCGCCTTCTTCTTTTATCCGGAAACATACTTCATCCGCCCAGCCACCGCATTCGATGGACGTGTACTTGTTCAAAGCTCAACAGAGAAAGTCGAGATATACGAAGCATGGGAAGAAGTACCAGGAGGCAAAGACCTGCCTGATCTGCCACATCAGCAGAGTTCGGGATGGACAAAGGAGGACCTAAATGTCTGGGGATTGACACGAGGAGGTTGGAAATCCATGTTTGCTTGCTACCCACAGATCCTTCTCTGCCTCATCAATCCGCTCGTCTTCTGGGTCGCATTACTCGAGGCTCTTGTATTCGGTGGCATGCTCTCCATTGGAGAAACCTATGCGTTTATTCTAGGCGCCCCACCTTACTCTCTCCCGCTCCAAGAAGTCGCACTCGTCAATATGGCAGGTGCAATCGGTTCACTTCTCGCTTGGCCTGCCTCCGGTATCCTGGTCGCATGGGTATCTGGCAAGCTAGCAAGACGCAACGCGGGTATCCGCGAAGCAGAACATTACCTCCCCGCATTCATCCTCCCTGTCGTCGCAAGCGTCGCGAGTCTTATCCTCTACGGTCTGACCGTTTCTCACAGTTGGCCTGCGATCTGGATCTACGTCGCCTATCTTCTCAACAGCTTCTCCTTCTCGTCGCTGGCTACGGCAATCACGCTCTGGGTCACGGAAGCTTTTCCTCGATGGGCGGCCCCTGCTGTGGTTGTGGTTATGGGATTGAGTTATATCGCGAGCTTTGGGTTGAGTTTCGCTGTTTTGCCTTGGGTGAAATCTCAGGGGTATGCTGGGGAAAATATTCAGCTTGCTTTGATGATGTTGCTTGTTGGCTGTGTCGGGGTTCCTGTTACTTTTTGGGGGAAGAGGATGAGGCAGTATATTCACGGGAGATACGCTGCCCATGAGGAGGGTGCGTTGAGGCCGAATGTGCCGTATTAATTTATTTTGTTGATTTTGAGTTTTGATTTGTTTCAGCGTTGATGTTCTATTTCTAGTATTAATATTAAGCTAATTCTTTTTCTAACCTGCCTACCTTCTCTGCTGTTTTCTTATTGATTTCTGCTGTGTCCTTAAACCTTTGAAGCTCTTACTCGAGGCTTACCCAATCTTGCCCGTCAGTCTCTGAAATATGGATCTGAGGCGCAGGCCACCCTGCTATCAACGGGCATTTGAGTGCATTGCCAGCTTGAGGCCTTCACACTGTTAGCATGTCATCCTTTCTCAAAATATAAAGCTTCATGTGAAACAATAACAATTTGTCAAGGTCTCGGAACAGAGAAGCATGCGAGGGCAGCTTTTCATCACACCAACAATCTGATCCTCGCATTATATCACATATCCACAAACGACGAAGTTGCACAAGTATTTTGAGTATCTTTCATTGAACTCAGACATTTTCCGTTCCCCATTTTCAGATCCCCATGCACCGTTCCCCAATATCCGTCCCCCATTATCATATAGAATTAAACAGCTGTCAATATGATATATCACACAATCAATTACATTACAGAACAAAACTCATGCAAAATCCTCCTCCATTCATCATCTACAAGAACGCAACAGCAATGACACCAGCAACACCAGCGGCCATCTCGATTCCGCTCCCGACGCGTCCAGCAGCGGCAGTGACCTGTAGAGTTCCAGAAGTCGTCTTGCTTGGTGCACCGCTTCCAGAAACGGACGTGAATGTCTTGACGGGAGTAGAGTACGCTGGTGTCGAGATCACAGCGTATGTGGTCGTGGCTGGGTAGCTAGTCACACTGCCAGCAGAGGTCTCGGTGGTGAGATAGCTGGAGGTGTATATGACGATTGTTGGGGTCACGACGTAGGTCTCTGAGCAGGGATATGTGGTCAAGACAACGGCGGTAGTCTTGCTCTTGGCGGGGCAGTTGGTCACTGACTCCGCGCAAGATGTGACGGTCAGAGTCTCGGTGGTGAGGTAGGTTGAGGTTGATGTGATGGGGGTGTAGATAGGAGTGGAGATTGGGCAGACGGTTGTGGAGATGGCGATGGTCTCGGTGGTGACGGCTGTTGAGTGGGCTGGGCAGTCGGTGACTGTGGCCGCACAGCTGGTAACGGTGTGAACCTTGGTGGTGTACACAGTGCTTGTGGTCAATGGGATATGGCTATAGCTGGAGGCCGAGTAGCTAGAGGCAGGGTAGCTTGAGGCCGGGTAGCTTGAGGCAGGATAGCTAGATGCTGGGTAGCTGGATGCCGGATAAGTCTCAGCACTTGAGGAGCTAGCGCTATAGCTAGAAGCAGGGTATGTAGACGCAGGGTAGCTGCTGGTGCTCGAAGGTGTGCTCAAGATGTAGGAGCTAGGAGTCGACGTAGTGTATGGAGCAGAAGTTGTGGTGCTCTCAACCTCGGAAGTGGTATAGACAGAGGATGACGAGGTTGAAACCGATGCAGAGCTGGTGTGGGTGAGGGTATAAGCGATGCAAGAGCAGGCGGAAGAGGCAGCGGCAACATCGCAGTTGGCATAGTCGGTTGGGACAGCAGTTGCGGTCTCAGCGAGGTAGCTCAGGCAAAACTCTGGGGTCTCATCCTTGAAGCGGTCATCGAGGAGGTTTCGGTAGCAGTTGTCAGGTTCCTATGCCTATTAACTTTTATTCTTCCTCATTTATGGGAGTAAACCTACGCAGTCTGGGTAAGTCCAGGCAGAGACAGTCTGGAGAGCAAAAGCTCCAACGGCGAAGATGGTAGAACGCATATTGTTTAATATAGAGTGAGTGACTAAAAGCGAGTGTGAGGTACAAAGTGTACAAGATTAAAGAATGATTGCAAAGACGGCTGGATTGTGTTTCCTGAAATCTGGGAAACACCACAGTATATATCGGCTAAGTCACTCGACCAGGAAATTAACATGGTTTAGACAGAGCACTGGTTTTCCCGCCGTAGCTGGATCCAACCCGCCACTTGGGATCTAGAGTGACGCCGGGATTCCCCTGATTTGCAGTATGGCGTGCAGTGATTGGCCATGAGGGGCTGCACGAGGAAGTTTTTAAGACGCACAATGTGGAAATTGCAGGCCATACGCGAGGCCCAGGGGCACGAAAATAAAAGTTCTCGACCTTGCCGAGCGCATGGAATAGGGGTGTCGCCTACCTCTTCGAGACTAGCTCTGTTTATTTTCGTTGGTCGATCGGTCCGAGTGGTCCTTCCACCAACATCACGGCCCTCATCTCATCCTTCTTGAGTAAAGCGCAGAAAGTTAAGCTTAAAACCTATGGATACGAGATCAACAAGTGATCGATTTCTTCCCCACACGCCCAGCTCTCGTATAGGCAATCAAAACAACACGAGATCGGGTTATGTAAAAGGCGAGAATCTCACGGTAATTCATGCCTGATGCTCATCCGATTTCCATATCACCTGTCTCTTTGTGAGCAAAATCTGCACCCTTTCATCGCTTTTCTCGACAACAATTGAGCGGCACTTCTGCGAATGTGACTCCCCGCTTTGGAACTCCAAGCGGAGGCGCTGCAATCACCACTTCTAGTATCGTCGAACCGCCATCGCGTGCGGCTAATACCAAGAACAGCCTTCTAACGGGCGGACCTTGGAACAGAAGGTGCCAAGCCTGACGGTCAGCACTTGGGCTTCCGATATCCGGGAGGACCTGCGTTAGTCACTTCGTGGCTTCTTTGCTTACTTCTTCCCCTGAAGTCAGGATCGTGCGATGCGCTGTCAAATATAATGTTGCATCTGATTTTGTCTCCTACCTGTCTATTCTGGTAACATTTTGCTCCAGCCTCAAGTGTGAGTGTTTTGGAACTTCATTGAAATCATCTTCAACGTGTTGTTCCAAGCTCATCGCCCGAAAGAGTGCTATGGCTGCTAGTCTAGTGCGGCGTAGATGTAATTTCATTGATCTCGTGTTGGAAAAATAGGCGCCGTGAGACAAATCAACCGCTGCAGCCCATATCACCTGGTAGATCAGCTCACTCAGCTCATCTGGCCACTGGTTCTGTCTTTAGAAATGAATTTGAACCGGTTTCCAGTGAACAGGTCTGACCTAAAGATCGAACTTATAGGTAAGCTATTCCAGTCAGTTCCCTCCGAGAGCCCCTTCGCATACATGATATTTCTCTCTATCGGCATCTTCAATCATGGCTTCCAAGCTATGACTATGTTTTCCGTCTTTAAAGACATTCTAATACGATAGAAGACTTCAAAAAAATTCTTGAAAGATCAAGTCAACACCACGTGACCGAGCGTTGGCAGTTGTCTTATTCCATGTTGTATAATCTACCTAGTCTCTTCCTTCATGATATCTTGATTGTGGTACCTGAGTATCGGGTTCGTGGTATGTTCGTGGCATGCGATCCATCATTCTCGGGTCCCTCGTTGTCAGCCTTACAATCCCACATGTGTAACAGCACAAACCCGAGAGGCGATAATACCACAGACCAGGAACACGTCTTCATCCCGAGTGTAGCGTCAAGATCTTGACGGTGGTTCGAGTTGTATTTGTGGCAGGTGCTTCATACGCCCCGCTCCCCCACGTGAGGGTATTTGAAAATGCAGCAGAAGAGCAACGAGCAAATTGACTGCGACGCTGACTTTGACTGGCTGAATAGGTACCGGGTCTGGCTCTTCTAATAGCGGTATGATCTTGCGAATGTCTCTGCATTTAGATCATTAGCTATGCCACAGAACAGCTACTCGACACGCCGAGACACTTACCCACACCCGAGATCGATCAAACCACTATCCTTCTGAATCCATCTCCCCAGTGCTCCAGAATGCTCGGTAAGCAAGGATGCTTCTCCTCTCGTCTGGTAGTACCTCGGCAAGTGCGTGATGCTCGCCCCAGCTCGAGCCCTTTGTCGCCGTAGATGATTGAATTGGGTAGGACTCTTTGGACATGACCTTCGAGGGTAGTGAAAGGTTCTCGGCTCCAGAGAAGGTTTTTCTCTAATGGTGCTTTGTTGTATGCGCGTAAGTCACTCCCACCTATGTCCAAAATTCGATTCATTTTTGGGCTGTTAGTACCTTTCGTAGTGGACTGATCGATAGACATGTACATTGTTAGTCTATCGATTAGTCTACCGTCGGCCATGTTTATATCTTGTATGCCCCACATTTGCAAGCCTCATTCCAGCCCATGCTATTTAGCTTATGGCACCCCTCATGCATACCCCACGCAATAGAATCAGCGGAGACAGGGATCACCTTCCCAACATGCATATTGTATGCAGCTGGGGCTCTTTAATGGGGCGAACTTGATCTACGAAGACCGCAGGTTGAGCAAATACTATTACAGTAGCTAATAGCTAGATCACACAAATTAACACTAGATCGTTACATCGTACAAGGACTAGCACACAGTCTGGCGATGCGAGAATATCACTGATAGGCAGAGGCACGAATTGGAGGCTATCGATAGTTGTCATTTTGAGTCAATTGAGTCAAATCACCAATCCTTCCTTTCCCTTCCTGCATGCTGTCTGAAGCTAGCAACGAGCAAATAGTAGGGGGGACCACTTCCCCAAATCCGAGCTGACCGTTCACTAATTCTCCTTGGACTTTTCCAGCCAGATGGTGGACTCGATACCGGTGGAGCCCAAGGAGCGCCTGGTCTCGCCACCGAGGTCATCGGACTTGATGGCTATGACAAGATCAGAGAAGCCAACTCCCCTCTCTTGCATCCGCTTGATATCTTCCTCAGTCTCAGCAGCACGCACCACAACCGTGGAACGAACCGACCCGTGGGGCACACCAATATCGAGTACATGCGAGTTCTGCTCAGTGGCAGGCTGGAGCTCAGAGCCCAGGATCTTGGAATAGACCTGTGCATATTCGGTCACGAGGTGCTTGGGTACGAGAATATCGCAAGCTGCGATGCCGGTGGCACCGCAAGGATGCGTGGTCTTCTTTTCATCGTTGTACCCTATCGGTTCGCGGGGTGATATCGTGGCAGAAGAACGGGACGTCGATTCTGCCGTCGACGAACAGCTCTTGACCGGGCGTCTTCTTACCCATGGAGAACTCTGGTCGTGTCACCTTCCACTTGATCCCGACTCCATCGGCTTTCCTGCGGGATCCTGCAATCGGCTTGCCGAATTTGATGCCCAGGTCAGAATCTTTCTCGGGGTCATCAGACAATCGTGCGTTGACTGCCCCTACCGATTGCTCAGCGGAGTGGATTGTGTCGGTGATTGCGAAGTCAATCAGTCCCGGAGATTTGGGGCCCCAGAATCTCATCGGCAAGTTCTCGTTGTCCAAAGTCGGTGGCGTGTCATAACCATTGAAGAATTCGAGGTAACTGCCATCAGCGAAGATGACTAACTCGTTGCGAGATGGCTGGCCATCGTGGTAGCCTCCGGGAGTGACGGTGAAGTTGTCAGTGACCCAGCTGGGTAGATTTTCAAAGAAAGGAGTATCGACAAGAAGAACGATATGATCATGTTGTGTGGAAGTCATGGTGAAGGCTTTTGCGATGTTGTGAATGAAAGCGGATCGGCCATGATTCCCACGCTCCGCAGCGCCGGATCACACCAGAAATTCCATGCTTAGATCAAGACTCTCGACAAAGTAGTACAAGTACCAATTCGCTAGCTAAATGAATAGCGTATATATTGTGTTGTGTCCGTATGCAGATACCACTCACTTTTAAACCTGCCAGCGACGCGTCTACGGCTGATGGTCTCCTCCCATGATCGCGGAGAATCCCGGCCTCATACAAAAGTCACCTGATACTTCCTTGAGAAATACACCGAATCTTTCTTATGGAGCCCGCGGAGTTGCAAATATGCATCTCTGGGCCGTACACATCGCACAGACCCAATATTATAGCGTTACATCTCATCATTGACCGCATCAACCAGGCTTCAAAAAGAACATTAGACGAAGTCTAATCGCAGATCTTGCACAAGTCACTGAACCCTTACTATCACCATGGCTGACAACACAACCGAAATGACAACTTTTGCTACAGCTCGTTGCATTGAACGACAGGTATGGACAGCCAGGTGATTTAAATACCGCCCTTGCAATACTGACCATGTGGTGACAGTTGTCCATACGACACTTCATTTTTCGACCCCCTTTACCGACTTTACCTGCCGAACGATGACCGTCCCCATGGCTTTCTCGTGCCGGACGTTGTAGAGAAAATACCATGGACGAGCGACTTCAAGATCGCACACGAGAAGCCAAGGAGATTGGATGTCTTGGATAGCTCCGACGGCAAAGATACATCAGCAGCCTACAACGGAGCCTTCGCAAAGGTAATCGCAGCCTGCCAGGAGAAAGATCTCTTTAACTTGAAGGGCGAAGAATACGAGGAGTTTGCAATCGTGGGCGTTAAATATCCCGGCCACCTCTTTAGATATGCTGCGCCGCTGTTTAGAATTGTGAGTTAGAGTGCTTATCTTACCGCATACACTCGTATATCGAGCGGCTTGAAGATATGGGTCCCTCGTCGAAGCCCTACAATTAGTACAAATCCTAACAAGCTGGACAGCACAGTCGCTGGCGGCATATCTACTGGGAATACACCATTCGAGACCATTATTCGAGAAGCCGACGAGGAGGCGTCGCTTCCTGAAGATCTGGTTCGACGAGATATTCGGTCGGCGGGAGTGCTCACTTACGTTACTTTGCTCGGACGTGGGCAGGGCGAGGTTGGAGGTCTTGTTAAACCGGACATGGTTTACTTGTACGACATGGAGGTCGCTGAAGATGTTATCCCAAAGCCGCACGATAACGAGGTCAAGGAGTTCTACCTTATAACGCCCGACGAGATTAAGAAGGCTTTGTTTCGGCAAGAGTTTGAGACCAACTTCGCAGCTGTTATGATCGACTTCTTCATCAGGTATGGAATCATCACGGCCGATAATGAGCGCGACTACCCCGAAATAAACATGCGTCTCTATCGCACTCTGCTATTTTCTACGGCGCCGCGGCTATAACTAGACACGACGCCCGCTACTTGTTGGACGCAGGGCGGAGATGTTGATGCCGTGCTATATCTAGGCTTATAGCTTGGGGTGATATTACTGTGGAATCTGTGTACTGGACTTGCAATATCTCGAACTTCTCTCACAGGTATAGAACCAATAGCTGCAAACAATTGTTAACCTAAAAGGCCTGGCCGCACAGCGGCTTTCTTTTCTAAAGTATCGAGCTCTGAATATTATATCGCGGCGCTTCAAGAAGTCGACTAATTACTATTCAACTTTTGCTTATTGGAAATTGTATAGAGTTGTACAACATATTTATGTGGCGAGGTGCAGTGCGCAGGAAATGTCTTTATTGGTGTCTATTACGTCTGCAGATGACTTTGCTATCGTTGAGCGAGACCGAGCAAGATACTTAGCACATGCCTCAGCCGTGTGGGAGAAGTCACTTTGGAGCTGCAAACGTTACTCGAAGATGCGGAGCAGTCTAAATCCTAGGACTCTAATTTTGTACTGCATCCAATGCGTTCATGCCTCAGAGGGCATTTTACTAGAATGGATCCGACGCCGGCAGTTGTGGATTCGCTCATGTTACTATATGCCATGGGACCAGGTGCAATACAGTCATGTGTTGGATGAGAGCCTTGAGCTCAAGACCTTCTCTCCCGCCGTCCGCAAAAAGCGACACACCAACAAGTTGCAACCCAAAGTCCCCAGAAGGCTTGGGACATAGGAAGCCGAGAGTTGAAGGTAGGGTACGTCAAAGTATCATTATTCAGTCCGGTTTCTAGGTCTTGTGTATTGGTTATTTTGAACATCGCGAGCTTCTTCAGAGCCGGCAAATGGAGAATCCATTTGCGTCCGGATCTCGCGACCGAGCGATCGTGGTTGTCAATAGACGCATTTGCCAATGAGATAGCGATGTCTGTCGAACGTCTTTCCAATATGACTATACCATGGGAATCTTTGGGGCTTCTCTCTCACCCCCACGAGAACATCAGCATCGTCCGCATCGTTGGATAAATTGTATCATGAACTGAGGCTGTTACTCTCAATGGAAAGCCATCCAAACATCATTGCGAGGCCACATGCTCTCGTTTTGAAGCGTCGATTGGGTCGTGAGCCTGGTATTGCTGGATTCTTGCCGAAGTTATACCCGGATTTACGCTCCAGCAACGGCTAAAGATTGAAAGACCTGTAGTCACGATGGACGAAAAGGTGACTGGTCGTGCCAGTTGACATCGGCGCTGCTGCACGTGCGGATGCAACCACCCGGATACTTTCCAGATTTCAAGCCAAATAACATCGTGCTTGCGAGCTCTGATGAACGAGACACGTCGATTCCAAGACCAGTTCTTCTGGATTTCGAGCAAAGAGGCACTTGGTACATGTGGGCACCTCCGGAGGTGCGGTATGTTGAGTACCTGGAACTCTTGGCCTTAACGTCTGGCGAAGAGAGCATCCGCGAGCGATAGACATCACTCGTGAAAGCAGCATTCCCTCAGTGGACGCCGGCCTACAAGGCCACTCGCTTCGAGATGCGAAGAACGGCTACAATCTTGCATGGGCTTCTTTAAAGACACATGCTCGCGCGAAATCCCAGATGTACGCGCTCGGTAAAGTCCTCTGGTGCATATTTGAAGGTCTTCCTTCACCAGACGGGCCGCAGAGTGTGGAATCGTTCATTGAGGATTTCAAGCAGGACCAACAGTTTCCGAAGTTTCGCCTGAGCCCTCTGATTGTCCAGCAGCTAGTTCGACGCTGCACCGCGGGGGCGCCAGACTGGGGAAATCGTCATCCTGCTGTCATTCGGGATGGCGACCGAATAGTCCCCTGGGGCAAACAAGGCTGCGCGGTGACAGCGACCGAAACTCAAGAGGCTGCTACTCGATGGCGGCGTGAAGAGTTGTCCTTAGCTGAAGAATATGTGCGGTACGAGTATGTACGTGGTGAACACGGCGGGGTGCCTGAGCATGTCGCGCAGCTCAAAAGAGACATACAAGAGCGACCATCTCTCGAAGAGGTAATGGAGAAGCTCTCGGCTTTGCAAGTCGAGCAGTCTTGAGTTTCAGTCGTTACATATTGTATATACCTATACACGGGGTTGTTATATTATAAGTTCCCCCCTATATTCGAGATTGGTTGCGTGCAAACTCAAAGACAATAGCCTTCGAGTCCTTGTAGAGCCTCCTGGTGCTCTTCCGATATTGTGAGTCCATTCCCCCTTTTACTCGCAAAGACTCATTCGTGCACAAGACTTCTTATTAGTCCTCGACGGGAAACCCACAGATACTGTGTATAATTATTGGGGTCTGCTCGCATGCTACGGACTCATTGATTCCATTATCATGTGGCTCATGACAACATACTGTATAAGACTGGCGAAAATATGCCACTATTCCACCAAGATCCATAGACACGTCGGACTAGCATGTATTTATATGCCAACCTCGCTCCAGAAACGGCTTTATCGCACCAGAAGCCCCCTTGGCCATTAATAATGTCGCCATCAGGACCACCGACATCCAATGCGAAGCAGCTCATGGTGGAGTCCAAAATCGCCACTTCAAGATATTCTTGGAATTGCTCTCATTGCGGCAGCACTTCGGGCATCTTCTTCTTCACCCGAAAGCAAAAGTTGGGGAGGATCCGCGATTGGCAACTTAAAAAGCCAAGCCTGTACCAGAGCCGTGCATCCGGGGCTGATTGATGTGTTAGGGCTTCCGATGTATTGCCGCAGGGCATTTGTTCGTTGAAACTGCTGGAGATGGGAGGAGTTAGGGTTCAGCATGGTCCCTGTGAGTCTGGATGGCGCTGGTTCGGGAGAGCCGCACGAACTACCCGATGGCATATGGTGGGGACATCCCACTTTCAACAGTGGGTAGCAAATAGCATATAACGTCCGGAAGAACTTCATCGCCTCTTGTACTCTCGACCGACGATATTCCACGAGAAGAATCAGAGTGGTTTGCTTCAAATACCCTTAGGTGAGTCGTCTCTCATGCATTCTTGGAGAATATGTCAGACTCACAATTCTAGAGAAAGACACATCCATTTACAATTCACGCCATCACTGAAAATCGAACAACATGGCTCCATCAGCACTACTCTCAGAGCCCGAGATATTGGCAGCCCCGATTCCAGAAGTTATTACGTGAGTCTGAACATGACTCCCAACCGTCATGCACTGACGACCGCAGTCCCAAGGCCAAATACAACGATTGGCGAGCTGATATGGCCGAGAAAGGATATTGTGTTGTAAAGAACGCAATTCCCAAGGACCGAGGAGTTGCATATCAAGAGAAAGCTTACGCTTGGTTGAAATCCTTCGACAACCCAGAACTCGACTTGGAAAACCCCGACACATGGATCAAGGAGAACCTGCCGTATCAAAGCAAAATCAACACGTTCTCGACCTATGGCGTCTGTCACGAGAAGTTCATGTGGGATGCGAAAATGGAACCCGGAGTTGTAAAGGCATTTGAGCATCTATGGGGAACAGACGAATTACTGGTATCCTTCGACGCCCTGAACATCACGCTTCCAAACCGAAAAGACGTTCCTAGAAAACCAGCATGGGAGCATATCGACCAGAGTCCTCTCCGACGAGGTCTGCACTGCGTTCAAGGCATCATCAATTTATCACCATCCGGACCTGAAGATGGAGGATTAGTCGTCTATCCCGGATCCCACAAATACAACGACGAATTCTTCGACAACCACACCGACAAATCGACATGGAAACCCCGGGATCTCTTCATGTTCGAAAAAGACCAATTAGAATGGTTTGCAACCAAAGGCATCAAACCCCTCAAAGTCTGCGCCGAAGTAGGAGATCTCATTCTCTGGGACAGTCGAAGTATCCATTACGGAAGCGAACCCAGCGAACTCAGCAACCAGATCCGGACTGTGATTTATGTAGCATACACGCCTGCCAAACTCGCGGATGAGGGGTCGATTGAGAGGAAGAAGACGATTTTCACGACGTGGGGTGGGTCGACGCATTGGCCGCATGATAATATTGTTATTAGGAATACGCAGACGATATTGGATGATGGGACGAGGGATCCGAGGGATAGGGATCAGCCTCTTGAGTTGCCTGAGATCACTGATCGGTTGTTGAAATATGCTGGGATGAAGCCTTATTGAGTTGATGCGGGGTCGGCGGAGAAGGGGAGAGCATATTTAACATAATCCATTATAGATTCCACGTCTTTTTAGGATTTGGGAGTTGCATATTGGGTTGTACAGAATTCTTCGGAATTATATCTTCATCCGCATTCGATTTATTGTCATAATTCAGAAGTTCGGGGTTTGAGCGTAAACTTTGTCAAGTGGTCTGACGATAATGCAGCCGTCGCATCGCTCTTCCCCATTTCAACAAATGCTCCACACCCCATCCTTCCGCGTGTGCGTCTTATCTTCCCCGTCGCTTTCAAGTGGATCCTCTATCAATTCCAAAAGTGCGGAGGCTGCACCTCATTCTCGATGCTTGTATATGCATCAAGCGAATTCTTATGAAGTACAAGTACCCAGGTACAGTATGGCGTCGACTCTCTTCACCAAGTTGAGCGGTGCCGTCAATCGTGAAGATGTTTCTTCGACCCAGCGCAAGGATTCGCCAGCAAGCTGCTCAACCTAAGTCGCTGATCATCGATGCGGTTGAGAATAATACCGCGGCACAATGGTATCGAGATGCTGGACTTCGGAAGATGATGTTTTGGATCAGTGTTGTTTTCCTCGCCCAAGTTTGTACTGGATTCGATGCTACACTCACTGGAAACTTTCAAGCTTTTCCTATCTGGAAGACGGGTAGGTCGATACTCTTCTTTGACGAAGTCTATTCTGACAGAGTTTGTAGCTATGGGACATCCGAATTCTTCTGAGCTCGGTCTGATCACTGCGATGTACTTCATCGGCACGTTTTGTGGAAGTATACCGGGATCTATCATCACGGACAAATTGTATGTTTTCACTCTTTCCCAGCATCAGATGGACCAAGCTCACAAACGCAGCGGTCGCAAGATCGGACTTGCTGTTGGACAAGCATTGACGATTGTTGGAGGGATCTTCCAAGCTGCATCGCAAACGCGTGGTCAATACATCGGATCTCGCTTCATCCTCGGATTTGGGATCGCCTTCAACACCTGCGCCGGTCCATCTCTGTTGAGCGAACTTGCTCACCCGAGAATGAGAGGAACGATTGTATCATGCGTAAGTATCGCCGTCTTTATTTTTCGATTTTAAGCTGATTAGAGAAGTTCAATTGTTTTTGGTACGTCGGCTCCATCATCGCGGCATGGACTTGCTTCGGAACAAGTCATATGACTGCAACGAACAACTGGATGTGGAGGATTCCATCTCTGATTCAAGCTTGTATCCCATGCATTACGCTTCCAATCATCTTCTTCATGCCAGAATCCCCTCGGTGGTTGAGCTCAAGAGGAAGAACTGATGAAGCTCATGCCATTCTAGCTGGGTTGCACGGGAATGGCGACTTGAGAGATCCGCTTGTCGTTCAGGAGATGAGTGAGATTCGTGTTGCTATCGATCAAGCAGCTGAAGGCGTGACTTGGAGAGATCTTGTGACGAATAAGGAGAATCGGTCAAGAGTTCTCATTGTCATGACGATGACTTTGATGACTCTATGGTGTGGACAGAATGTTATCACTTACTACTTTGTGCCCATTTTGAATTCTATAGGCATCACTAAGTCGACCCAACAGTAAGACGTCTGGCGCACAGTTTTGATAAAAGCTCACATCTTTAGAACTGGTATCAATGGGGGCTTGAACATCCTCAACCTCGTTTCCTCAGTCATTGGAGCGTTCCTTGCCGAAAGAATGGGTCGCAGGAAACTTTGGATGTCCTCCTTCATGGGAATGATCGTGGTCGGAGTTCCCTTCATCACTTTGAGTGCCGGTGAGTTCAACTTCTGAAGTGGGCGACTCAAATCTGACTTCACAGTCTACCTCCAATCCAAAAACGTGGGCACCGCATATGGCACAGTCGTGTGTCTCTTCCTCTACGATGCAGCATATAACTTCGCCTGCAATCCTCTACTGTACTCCTACCCGACTGAAATTATGCCATTCTACATGCGTAGCAAGGGTCTGGCAGTCAAGAACATGGTTGGTCAAATCGCATTGATCATTAACATGTGGGTGAACCCTATTGCGCTTGCTGCTATCTCATACCATTACTACATCGTGTTCCTGGCACTGAATTGTATGTGGTTGGTGTTGATCTTTCTTTTCTTCCCTGAGACGAAAGGGTATAACTTGGAAGAGCTGGCTATGCTGTTTGATAAGAAGGCGGGTGTGATCGACGGACTGGAGAGGTCGGTGGGAGAAGATGATAAGATTAACATTCAGATACCGCAGGAGAAATGAATGGAAATATGCAGATAGTCTCCTGGTTCGAAGAGCTGTATGAAAGAGAAGCTGCCTAGGAATTAAACCTCAATACCAAGTCAAGTTTCCCCACGTGATAGAAATTGCAAACTTGGCTAAGGGGCTCGTCGCTTGGTGGCAATACGACATCGTATCCCCTTCCAGCCTTATCGATATTAGACACCCGAGACGCCACGCTGCCCAGCAAAGGCATTTCGAGGCTCAATATCAATAAGCTGAACTAGACAACTAGATTCCGCAGCTCCCGCCGTCAAGAACAGAATCCCGAACACGATGTCACCCGCCAATGGATTGGCAAGTAGGTGTTTGATTTGGCCCAAGTTTCACCAAGACGACGTATCAAAATCAGGTCCTTGACTTGTTCTTGACTCATTTTACAAGACTCTGATAAGAGCTTGGGAGCTGACCAAACAGCAATGGGGGATGTTCGTCTCCATGTTTCGGTACGGGACTCGACTGCAGGTATTAGTGGTCGGATCGTCAGGGGGGGCGGATCACGTGAGCTCGGCGGCTACTCTTCGGTGCCTGGTGTGCAGGCGACCAAGTCATCCAAGGTCTTTGCAGTCTTCGCATGAGGAAATTCTGGAAAGGGGTATGATGGCCGCGATAACAACAAAGCAGAACAGGATGAGGAGTTTTTCGAGAATGGAATATTCAATGGAACTTGGCCGTTCTTTAGATTAATATTCTTCTATTTCTTCTATCCTTCGATCGGCACATCCTCCTCCAAAAGAAAGGTTCATTGCCGTTATCACTCCGCCTGTCCCTGCATCTCTTGATAACCACGCTCAGCGATCCCAGCTCCAAGCGGTGCGTGTGGTCGACAATCTTCCAATTATGGGGCAGCCGAGTTGGGGGCTCATCCCTGGTTACACAGCGGGTCTCTTCTTCGTATCTGGAAAATTGCAGGTATTGGCCTGCCCCTAAGACCAGGACCTTCGTCCACCATTATCCGTTCCCCATGTCGTTTGTTGGATCCGTGTTGTCCTGTTCCTGTTTCCGTCTGTCGACTGTCGTCTGAAATTCACTCTTTTTTTCAAACGTCGAGTCTGTCGAGATGCTATCACCTCGGATGCCGGTCGTGATTTCGACGGTGCTGTTGTTGGTGCTGGGGGGTGTGCAGGTGGTGGTGGGACAGGTGCAGTACATGGTGAGTGAGGGAACGCGTGGAGAGATGGGAGAATGCGCGCTGATGGGAAACAGGGAATGAATATCGCGGGGTTTGATTTTGGATGTACGACGAGTGTGAGTTGGACTGCGAATAATTGAGGGAACTCTAGCTGATGCAATGATAGGGAACATGTAATTTCTCGACTATGTTGCCGCCGTTGCTGGGGTTGGGTGGTTCAGATGGTTCGGGCCAGATGGAACATTTCTACGATGACGATCAGTTCAACACCTTCAGACTGCGTGAGCACTCCTGTCAACAGCATTGAGGTTATACTGATCATTATATAGCTGTCTCATGGCAATACCTCTCCGGCAACGACCCAGAAGGAGATCTCGACGGAACAGCCTTGGGCAACTACGATAAATTGATGCAAACATGTCTCAAGACCGGCGCCTACTGCGTTATCGACATCCATAACTACGGACGATGGAACGATCTAGTCATCGGACAGAGTGCCGGGGCACCCACCGACGAACAATTCGCGAACCTCTGGCGGCAACTCGCATTGAAATACAAGGGCGATGCAAACGTTGTTTTCGGACTCATGAACGAACCTCATGATTTGGATATCATGAAATGGGCGGATACTGTTCAAGCAGCCGTGACTGCGATTCGGGAAGCAGGAGCGACGACCCATATCATTCTTCTTCCGGGGACGAACTTCAGTTGTGCGGTGACGTTTGTGAGTACCGGGAGTGCGACGGCCTTGATGTCGGTGGTGAATCTGGATAACACGACGACGGGTTTGGTTTATGATGTTCACCAGTATCTGGATTCCGACAACTCTGGCACGCACTCGGATTGCTCGGTAAACACGACCAAGGGCTTTACAGAGCTAGCGGAATGGTTAAGAGAGAACGGGAGAACGGCCATGATAGGAGAAACAGGAGCCGGGAGTGATGATTCGGTATATCCCCCAATAACCACTTGAACCAAGTCTCCGTCCTTGGGGAAAGAGTACACATCTAACATACATCCTCAGTGCCTCGAATACTTCTGCGACCAAAACGCCGTAATCCACGCCAACGCCGACGTCTTCATCGGCTTCATCGGCTGGTCCGCCGGTTCCTTCGCCTCCTCCTACGTCCTCTCCATGACGCCCACGCGCGCCGACGACGGGAAATGGACAGACAACACCCTCACCTCGCAATGCGTCATCGAGCCCTGGCTGGTCAACAATCCCGATAAGGCGGCCAAGTACTCGGTGCAGTTGACTGCTAGTCCGACGGCGACGAGCACGGCTGCTGATGCGTCGGGGACGAAGAATGCTGCGCCGGGGAATGGGTACGGGAGTGGATATGGGGATCTATATATGGGGAAGGGAGTGGAGGTTATTGTAGGGTTAACAGTAATATTCAATGTTATAATATAAAGTTTTTAACGGGTTCGGAATTCTAATTTGTAAATATAATGTATATTCCATTTCCGAGGAGGATTGAATCGTTCGTTACCATTCATATTCTTCTTCACAGGCTTCAATATCAACATTCACTTCTTGAGCCTATTAGCTCCAGTAGTACATTGTACTTCCGTACTTTTTCAATGTCTCCATTACGAAGTACCACTCACCACTCATCCTCCATCACAGACCATTCCTTGACCGCCAAAGATCCTCACCCCATGACTCGCACACATACTTCCAAGTTCCAAGCCTATTTCCCCCCATTCTCTCCACCCCTCCAATCTCAAAACGGAACGTCCTCATCTCCCATTCCCATTTTCTCGAAAAAGGGTCAATGTCGATCTCTACATGGGGATGATGGGAGAGCCCAATCCAAACCAAGCCAACCTTAACCTTAACTTTTGTACGGGAACTCGGGGAAGGAACTACTGGGGTATATACCTTACCGTATACGAAGTGAGCCGATATGGCATGGTTGACACTCGGAGTTTGGACTTGGACTTGGACTTTGAGGATTTGGATTTGGATTTGGATGTTGAGGTTGATGACTTTATGTCTGTGTTTTGGTTCATGATATAGACAAGTATGGGTAAGCCATGTCATATTCCAGACCAAAAATTACCCAAATTTGTGTCATAGCTTGCTTCAGAGCCGGCAAAGAACTGTAAGAAGAAAAAAATAAGTCACTCGGGTCTCGAAGGAAGAAGGTGAAGTCTGTAGTACATTCAGAGATTTACCGCGAAAAATACGCTTTACTACTAAGTATTCAAGTACACAACAAGCTGAACTGGCCCCCCAAGAAGATACGTGTCAATTCAAACTTACTAAAGCGCTGTTGCAATTTCTCGAACGAAGGAAGCAGATGAATGATCCAAATAGAAACGTATGAACAAAATAGCGCAGGACAAAAAGACCCAAAATGAAACAAACAAGAAAAACACCGTTAGCAACTAATCCAACAGGAGCAAACTCGAGAAGAACGCTTTGAGAAGGATCATGTATAAAATCTCGTAGAGTCGAGATATTAGAGCTCTAACCCACGCCCACGAAATGCCGTAATCCTAGACCCCCACCTCCACCTTCCGTCCATTCATGAATCATTCCTCCATCTATCGTCTCCAATCCTCGCAGAATCATCTTCGACCATATCTAGCAATATATCATATCTCGTTGCGTTCATTCCTGCCGCTTATCCATCACCTCAAAGCTTCACCAATCCCTCGTTCCCATAAAGTCAATTCGTAACAGTAATAACCTGTCCACCCTCCCACGTCTCTCCCTGCTCCAACTTCTGCCATCCCTTGACCGCACCTGCTTCAACGCAAATCATCTCTCTATACCCATCTTTCGGAGCAAAATCACCCATTCCCTTTGCGTCTTCCAACCATGGGTTCCAGACTACTACCTCGCCCATATTATCTCTCACGATACCGAACTTCTTCTTGCCTCCTTCCTTGATGGTGACTGCTGCTGATGGACCACCGGTGGGGGTGTAGACTCTGTCGACCTTGGAAGAGAGGGTGACGGAACCAGAGGGAGATTTGTAGGGTTCGCCGTTGGATTGGGGACCGAGGACTTTGTCGAGGTATGGGGAAGCTTCGAGACCATCGATGGAGACTTTGGAGATATCCTGTAAACATTTGTGTAAGCAATCTGTTTAATCTCTCAGCAGCAGTGAAATTCCTACCTTGACCCTGAAATAAGTATGCATCAAAGTCTGGAAATCCCAAGCCTTCTCGCCCTCGTTTCTAACAACCAAGCTCGTGGTCAAGCTCTCTCTACTCAACGTAACGCTGTAAATCAATCCAAACTCGTATGGCCATGCCTTCTTGCTCTCCTCGCTGAGATTGCTGGGACTTAATCCAAAATCCAACTTCACGCTATCATCACCTGCTGATGAGGAAGAGAGGGTCGAGGATTCGGACGTGCTCTTGCCGAGGAATTCCCATCTTGATGTTCGTGCGAAACCGTGTTGAGGGAGCTTCGAGGTTGATGCGTGGTCGGGGGCCTGCCCAAAGACCTGAATTGCCAGAATATCAGCATCAACTAACCACATATCATAGTAGCAGATACTCTGGTACCCGTGCAAACACCCCACCAAAGCACCACCTCAGCAGAACCAATACATACCGGGAAAACCAATGGCACACCACCTCTGACAGCCTTGCTCCCATCCAGCTTCGCCACCTCACTCAACCACAACTTCTCGTCTCCACTCTTGTCTTTCCAGCTGATAATTGTAGCTCCGAACAGAAGAACCTCTACACTCTCTCCGGTAGGCAGGACGGCTGACACTCTCGAGTTGTTGTGCGAGATGTTGACTTGGGCTTGGGGAGGGAGGCCAGGAGTGGTGGCCAAAGCTGAAGGCTTCTTTGGACGGTCGACCATCTTGTCTGATTTCGTTGGGTTTGGAAGGATGTTGGAGGTTCGAAGGAAGGGCGGAGGATTGGCGGGGTAGCTCTGCTTATTGCTAGCGTTCAAACTTCTCGAATTCGAAGTTGAGGTCTGGATGATAGTAAAGTGTTGAAAGAGGAGACAGATTTTGAATGTGAAAGAGCAAGTCAGAAAGTCTGAAATACAGTCAGTTCCTGTGGCGGGGTGGTGGTTCAGTTGGAGCACAGCTTGTTGCAGTGGGATGTTAGCGATGGCGGGCCAATAAGGCTCCCTTGCAGAAGCTGAAACACCATGCCAGATTGAGCCTAAGTCTCGATGTAGAATAGTGTCAATTGCACGTGCAGAGAATGGGGAAGGTGAAGCACATCCTCGACATCCAAGCTGTGGCCGAGGTCGGTGAGGTATAAATAAGTTTACTGACGAGCAGTCTGATGTATTGTAGCCTTGACTTTCCTCTAAACATGACATCAAAGTCTCACATTGAAACACCATGAGTCACCTCAACCTCAGCCTCACCCGAAGAAACAGTCCATGTAACACATCGATATTTGGTATCTCTAGCTACACCTATCAAGCAACATGATTACTCCGCCGATGCAAGTCAATGATCCATTTTCACAGTCCGCCCTTCAATGATACAATGCCCAATCCAGCCCAAAACTCCGACCGCCATGCATTAAACATCACATTCCCACCGATTGACGCCCTCGATATTCCGCATTATACAATACTCGCTTTGCATCCATGAACATGTCTTCCAATTCACCAATCTCCCGTCTACTCAGAGCCGCACTGTGTAGATCCGTGATCAAGCTCTGGAGCTTGTCCTTCATACTCTGCACCGTGACATCTGGTTTCGCTTCTTCAGCAGCTTTCTCCGATGTGAGGTCTGCTTCAGGCTGTGGGGCGCCCAGGATATCATCTTTGTTGTGCTGACCTTCCATGGCGCCTTCAACCCCGCCTCCAATTACATTGCCAATGCTCCGCTCGATATTCTTTCTTGTTTCCGACGGAGTCGCTTCACCATTCATGCTCTTACCAGTGAATTCGACCCCAGAGCCATCTAAAAAAGTCGTTTCATTCTGAGCGTCAAGGGCATTCTCCTCGCGAGTCTCGGTTTCTAGCTTCTGAACTACAGAACTTGTGTCTGCGGCAGAGCTATTTTCACCAAAGGTCGTGTACTCAATCACATCAGCATGTGGGCTGCTGGTTTCCGGGAGGATGCTATCCATAACAATATCCTCCTCGATTGTTGAGCCGTTCGCGGCAATGGCTTCCTTTGGACGTTCTTCACCTTCTTCATCAGATTTTGCTGGCTCTGATGATACTCCTTCCTGTATGGCATCTGGTGACTCCTCTTCAGGTCTGGTAACCTCGACAAATGAAGCTTCGTCTATGATAGTGGTATCTCCGTCTTCCATCCCTGCCATCGACTCGTCTAAATCGAGACCCGCGAAACTCTGACTCGGTGTAGTGTCTTGCGAATTTTCAACCTCTGCATTACGTTGAGATGCTTTGCTGGGTCGTCCTGGGCGCTTCTTCTTGGATGGCGAGGCTCGTACTGTCAAAGTTAGCTTTCGACACCTTTCAATCACCCAATTCGAGTACGCACCAGGCCCGACGTTACCATCTCGACCGTCAGCAACATCAATCGTGCTTGCAGGTTCTTCAAGAAACTTTCTCTTCCTACCCCCTTTCTTACGCGGGCTACGCTTGTGCACCAGCGGCCCCCTTTCCAGTGCAGAAGCGTCAACAATAATCGTCTCCTCCATATTGACCTCCAGTCCATTATCGTCGTAAAAGCGCATGTTGCATTGAGTCGCCGGAGTGGGCAGGTTCTCGGATCTCCTAGGCTCTGCGCGGTTGGGAGCAGGAGTCTCTGGTATCAAGGAAGGCACTGAAGATGTCTGAAGGTGATTCACTTCAGGGGATGATTGATCATCAACATGTGAAGACTGATGAAGACCTGACCTCTTTCTCAATGCAGGTTTGGGCACAGAGACATGCGTTGGCGAAGAAGTTTCGGATGTCTTTGTTGGTGAGGTTCGAGGTGATGAGCGTGTGCGACTTGGGCGATTCTCTTTATCGTCAAGGAATGACACGCGCCTGCCAGAGCCCTCATCATACTCAGCCATTACTCGCAACATGCTAGACTCATCAAAATCGCTGAGTGGCGACGAAGATGCATCTTGTGCTTGGCGTGTTCTTGGGATGTTGAGTCGTGGCGATGAGACTGCATCTTCGAAGATATCCTGATGATCGGATCCAAGAGGACTCGATGGAGCGTCCACAAATTGAGGAGTCTTGGGAGTCTGTTGCTCTTCAACCGCTTCTGTTTTCTGCCGAGTAGGTGTGCCCGGTGGCTGAGGGTCGTAGACAGGAGCCAATACCAGCGCAACAATTGAACTTGGCACAGATGAAGTCGTCTCTACGACTGAGGACGACGGAACTTCTAGGTGATTGGGTTCGGCTTCGGCAGATGCCATAGCAGTCTCGTGCTCAAGTTGGGATGCTCGGAGTTGATCAGATGGATCTTCTGCTGGGGAGCTATCGCGATCGAACGCTGACAAGTCGAAAGTTGAGACACTCTGCATGATATCCACAGCGTACGGGTTGATCTGGGCCGAGGGTCCCATCCAGATTGGAGTCGCATGCGTTGCATCCGGATCGGTCGCAGCTGATGGATCAACGGACATCGTGGTATCGTTTCCTGTATCCCTACTGTCTCCATTCTCGGGCTCTAGATTGCCTTGTTGAAGGCCGACTTCGGTTGGTGTAATAGCATTATCCACAATATCATCCTCATTGATAGGTGTATTCTCGCGAGAAGGGGATGCTCTCTCAACTTGTACTTCTTGCATAATCTCTCCGCGTGTCGTTGTAACCGCTTGCGGCATCTCATTGACCGGTTCAGGGGAACCCTCAGGAGGAGAGGATGAGATCTGCTCTTCGAGTACTGGAATCTTACGTTTCACTGCACTTTCGGGCGGCGAAGATGGAGGATCATCAGCAGGACCTCGCAGTGATCGAGTAGGCGTTGGTGAAGATGCCACAAACCCATTATCGTCATCGCTAGGTATGGCAACATTGGGTGTCGTCTCCCTTTCTGGTTGAGATATCTTCTCGCGAATCTTTGAGGATGATCGAGGTAGTGGAAGCTCAAGGTCGACGACTTCCGATTGTGGTAGTCGGTCTCTTAGTCTTGGGCTCGACCGCAAGTCTGGGAACATTGCAGCATCGGCATTTTGCCGTTCTCTGACCTCCTTCTGCTTGTCTGTCAACAGCTGTGAGTCATAGACTCTGTCAAAAGCTGGTGACGATGAAGGAATAGCCTCAAACTGTATTTGCGAATCGTCATGTCGAATTCTTGGCGTCACATCTCGTCTCTTCGCCTGTCTGCGATTCGGTTCGGGTGTTGCTTCTCTCGATCGCTTGAGTGATCCCGACCTGGAGACGTTAATGATTACCTGAGGCATGGAAGACCGTTGACGCAAATTGTGCAATGGCTTGGGACCTGGGTTCGGCGCTAGATATCCATTCATCGCAGACTCCATCGAGGAAAAGCCCGAGTACTGGCTCGACTCGTCATCCTGGGCTGTCAGTCTGTCAACTTGACGGTGCTCCTCTGACACCTCCGTCTCTAAGCTCTCCGGAAAGTTTGGTAGGTGAATCTCTACTGCAAAGTGAAGTCTAACAAGAACATCCTTAGCTTTCTGGGGATATATTAGGCCGTCCTGACATGAACCAAACGTCGAGTTCCACATTCCAATGGTGTTGTTTGCAATGACTCTGTGCTTGCTGTCGAGCCCAGCACAAATCAAGGCCTCCAAATCATTCAAGATCTTCGTATGCGTGTAATGCTCGCGCAGCATGGAAATAATCTTGCAAACAATACCCCACAGAGAGATAACCGTAGTGCTCAAAGCAGTACCTCCCGGTAGTTTTGAATCCATGTCACCGACCCAAAGCACAATCCCGGACTGGAGATACGCAAGGACATTGGCAACCAGCTGGATCGGACAGCGTCCCAGGAGTGAAGTAACAGCAGAGATCATGTCGGCATATTCAAGGACATGGGCTTTAGCAAATTTCTGATACCCAGACTCGAGAGAAGATTGAGTAAAAATGTAGAGGTCGTTATAGGGATCAAAGGACGTCTTTTTCGCGATTGATTGTTTCGAGCCCCAGAGCTTTCGTTCCGCTGCATCAAGGGCTTGGCGATCCTTGGGATAGGCTACCTTTCCTAATAGAGTAGACATGTAAAAAATGCCAAAGAACCCTGCTTCTGGTCTCGAGCCTCTAGCTTTCAAGCACTTCGCCAGGGGTTCGATGACAACAATAGCACGTCCAGAATCTCCAGCATCAAGAGTTGCTGAGACAATAAGAGCGTCGAATAGCACTTTCCATCGAGGCAAAGGCCGTTGCGGAGAAAGTTGAACACCAGCCTCCAAAATGTGCATAACGCGTTGGTAGTTGGTGCCAAGAGGTAGCTCAGTGGAGGTACTCGACTCCTCCTTATCTCTTGTATCCACAGCCACAACAGCAAAGTCCGCGAAAACTTGCCAGAGTAATTTGACTGACGGTGTGCCTTCAGTAGGCAAAAGAAGAGTCAAATCTTTGGCGAAGGACAGTTTGGTCTGCTTTGTTGACTTTTGCTCGAAGAAAGGGGCTAAAATGGTGTGTACTATGTGCATGAAGCTGTGATCAAAGACCCACACGGAAGAAGGGTTTGACATCAGTGATATTAAGTGATAGAGTGGAGATTTAGTCTCAAGGCGGATCTTCGTTGGTAGTTGAGATGGTGTAGCCACGGCGAAGAAATTGTTGTGCTTGATGGACAGGTTCTTCTCTGAGAATGGAAGGACTCCTAGTCCCTGGATTGCGGTCATTACAATCGTTTCAAATCCCTTCCAGAAAACCACGCTCTTGTTCGAGACAGGCGTTGCAGAAAGCAATCCCAAAGCTTCCGGCCCTGCAGCCCAGAGTTTGTGAAGTGTGCCGAACATCGAAGCAATACAAGACATTGTGTCGATCGAGACTTTTACTTCCATGAAAGCTGGTGAAGCGATTGAGGTAATATAAGATTGCCACAGTCGTGTAATGGCCGAATCACCTCCCAGATCCCAATGTAGCTTCTGCAAGAGCGGAGTCACAAGTGCGAAGACGCGAACGTGATTTCTGCGCAGCCATTTGGAGTCGAGAGCTGGTAGCTCTCTTGCTTCCATAGCGTTCTGCATCAGGTTATCCATAACACGAGTCTCAGTCCACTTTCGTCGTGTTTTGATGTCAAATAGACATTGGAGAATGATGCAAGCTTCGATGGCATGTTGCTTGGACATCTCGGATACGGAGATTTCTTTCTTTGGCGGTGTCAGACAATCTTCGATAATAGGCACCAGGTACTCATCCCAGAACATGTCCAATTCTGTGGGTGTCGATCGAGGGTTCAGGGTATAATATAAAAGGGTATATATGCCGCTGAAGGTCATCTTTCGGTTCACTAAAGACTTGCGCTTGAGCTGGGTAGAAAGTGGCTGCAGAAGTATTGCTTTGAGCTTTGGTGAAGTCTTCTCATTGGGCCGTATTGTGAATATCAAGCGATTCCAAGCGTAGTGTGCTTCTGTTCTTGTCGAGCTATCAGACATGTTGAAGCAGGTCGAAATGACGCCAAGGAAGGATTGAAAAGACTGCCACTGGTCCAGCATTTGCGGTTTTGAGCGAAGGAACAAGATCACCACGCTCCAAATCTGCGGGACTGTTGAGGTTTCTTCCTTGTCCTTGATAGATGTCTTCAGCCGCTCAACGTAGTAGTCGGCGAATCTCTCTTCTCCTGGACCCTCGCCTCTGAATATATCTAGAATCGTCCTTGATGCTTTATATTCCACACCGAGACTATACGACGCTTCCAGGCCGAATGTGATGGCAGTAGCGCGGATATCCTTGAGGCTACTGAGCATGTCGCTTAAAAGATCCTCAATCCAGACGGTATGGGACAACATATGTGCTCGAGATTGCCGAAGAAGGGTGCGGTATATTTGGAGCCGACTCTGTACAATGCTCTTCCCCTTCACCTTCTCCTCGACTGTGTGCAGCGCCGCAATCAACCTTCCCACACGTTCAGTGTTCATAACCTTCGGAGAGAACTTTTGCTGTGCCAAAATAAACATCAGGTGCTTCGAAACTTCTTTCGACATTGAACCCTCTTCCAACGCTTTGATTGCATGATCGACAAAGTGCAAGGTAAATTCGGTTGGGAAAGACTCGGTGATCGTTGTTTTGTGCAAGAGACAACCCAGCAGCGTTAAAGCGTTAACGATGAGACTCGAGTCCGGCTTGCCATTCTCCAGCTTCTGCGTGAGATCCCTCTCGATGTAGTGGCAGAGTGGTCCCATCCTATCCTTTAGCGCCTTGACATCTGGCACATTGTCAGATGCCTTCAAAGACCCTGACAACATCAAGTAGGCGTCCACCTTCGAACTTCTGTCTTTCCCTGCCAGTTGTTGGACAATCGACTCGAGCATTTTGGCAAAGCTGGCGTAGTGGTGGAGGGGAAGGAGCGTTGAGTTGTTGTCTACTGCAAGCGCTTCCTGCTCTTGCATCCCATTGTAGGCCTTCAGTATTGACTTTGAAGGTTTTCGTTCGGCAGACGGCGGCAGAGGCTGGACAGTGTGCGTCAAGAGACCTTTCCCATCGAAGGATACTGCTGGAGGGTCCTTGTACTGCGGCCAATCTGAGAAACCAACCTTCTTTCGCAGAGATCCAGAAGTATTTGGTGATTCGGCAGAGGAGTCAGGCGTGAACGTCGAAGGCACAGGGGCGGAGGATCTTCGAGAAGAGGAATGTATGAAGCGTCCCAGGCTCGACTTGGTCTTACTGTGGGAGGACTCTCGTGGAGGCGTAGGAGGTCGTACTGGAAGGGTAGGCGGTAATGTCGACACAGGCTCCGACTCTACCATGGCTGCGAGCTCGAAGGCGGTCTCGATGTTGCGTACACTGCATCGAGGCTCATCTCTCGACGCTCGCCGTTTCGATACCTCCAGATTTCGCGGTAGAAGAGCTTTCGAGGGGGATGGTCGTGGTCCTCGAATGATGGGGGCGGATGGTGGTTGCCGAGTCGCGACGTACTAAAAATCAAGTCACCAAATCGCGTACACGGACGCGTGAAAAAGCACTTAAAGTCTATATAGGAATCACGTGGACATGATCTCACCAACGCGCTCCAGCCTCAGCAGTTCCTCAGAATGTCAAAAGCAAGCTCAGGTTAGATCTTTGCCGCGTAGAGATACAATGTACGACCTGTTATCGAGATCCTTTGTTGATGTTCTGATGGAAGCCTAACCTTGCCATCCCGGTTGTGAAGGAACACTCCTATTCTTCTGCAAATGCTTCACAATTCACGCAAGGTCTTCATGGCTTTAAGCAACCATGACTGGGCTCCAAGATCGCGTCTTTCGTATCTTTCGTCGAGCTCCTCGCATCCTGCTATGGATTCTAGGAGGGTCTGCTGCTCTGGCTTTGATCCGTCCTCTGCGTTGCTTTCTTGCAAGACTCCTCCCAAACGACTCTCGATACCACTACACGCGTCTCAAGCACGATGAGATCCGGATTCTCCAGTTATTTCCTGGACCTTACAATAGTCCAATCGCAGGCCACTTGATCAACAGGCCCATCTCGCATTGCGGTACACCAGAGGCTTTATCCTATACCTGGGGGGACGAGCGTGCGACTGAAGCTATTCTCATCGATGGGAAAGAATTTCTGGTAACTCCGAATCTCTATGCTGCATTGCTTCATCTCCGGAAAGATCTTCCACTCCCTCTTCCTTCTGATCCTGCACTTGCTTTTCAGGTCTTGTGGGATCGTTTTCAAGATATCGCAAACAGTCGAGGCTCTTTTTCTTCGGAAGGAGTTAAATCTATTGCAGAATGCTATGGTGAAGCTATCGGTGAATACATCAATCTTTGCGCATCTGCACCTGGTGTGAACCTCCAACCACGACCAGGAGATTCCAAGGAAGCTTTCATTTCAAGGATTCTAGACGCCAAAGATGTCGATAGCAAAGCACTGGAAGAGATATGGAGTCGAAGGCTGAAAATGCTTCAGGAGCTTATGAATGAGCACATCATCGACACTGGACAAAGGAGTCTTGAGATGCAGGCCCGCAATCTATGGATCGACGCTATCTGCATCAATCAAGCAGATCTTCGTGAGCGCGCTGAGCAAGTTGGTCTAATGCGGCGGATATACAAGCGAGCATCAAGGCTCGTGATATGGTTAGGCAAGGCAGAGCATGAAAGTCATAAGGCAATTGATTTTCTCTCTCAAGTACACCAACGAATCAGTAGGGACGGCCTCGAAGACACCCTTAAGTGGACGAACAGTGTCACAGCCCAACCTGAATTCATGCCAACCTGGATTGCACTAGCCAGATTCTTCGGTCGTCATTGGTTTAAGAGGGCATGGGTTGTTCAAGAATATATTGTCGGGTCTAAAGATCGGACACTTTGGATGTGTGGCTCTCAACATATCCCTCATGGCATTATGGAGGAGTTCGTCAAGATGAGCGACGTCTTGCAATTTCGAGGCGCTTTGACGACGTACGGAGATGCATTCAACGCCAAGCTTGCGAGTTCCGACCCATCAGAACACGAATTTGGTACTATCGAAGCATATAGCACTGAGAGTGCTGAAGCAAGATTGGCTTCCTCGAATCATATTTTTGAAAAGCTCGCTACGAACTTCATCCATGGCTTCCGAGCTTTTGCATCCTTAGTCCAGCTGAGGCAAACATTTTTGGTTGCCAGCGAGAATGGAATCGTTGCAAATGATGCGTACATCAACTTCTGGCTAGGTAGAATTCGACTCACAGAGTCATCGGATCCACGAGACAAAATTTATTCAATCCTCGGACTGCTCGAGGAGTCAAACCATGATCGGACCCTTGTTGGGCTACAGAAGGATCTTCTGATCATCGACTATGGTGCTTCTGTTCATGACGTGTACGCCAGTTTAGTTCGTGCTATTGTCTCAAGTACAAAGCAGTTGGGTATCCTCTGCGCCTGTGCCAAGCGTGGTGATCTGGTCCATCGAACGTGGATACCAGATTGGTCTCAGCATTCCCCGCAATCACTGCTCACATCCCCTGCGGTGACTACACGACTGGGCGCAAAATATGGGAATGTGGAATTACAATACAATTTCCATGCCTCCGGTAGCGTGGATGCAGTCGTCACCTTTGGCGATGACTTGAGCAGAATGACTGTGAGAGGGTTTGTTTGGGAGACTGTAGATATTGTGGCGAACAAGCTCGTGGAGGGCTCGTCTTCATTCGTGTCTCCCAGCTTCGCTGTTGACATGATCCAAATACTTGACTCCTTGCATGAGAAACATGGGAAACACTCCGATGTCAGCCGAATAGTGTTGAGGGCGCTCCTCAGACACGATGAACTACAACTTCCGGAACATTTAGTATCCGCGTTTGGGGATTGGGTTGCACTCATCGATGAGCGTTTAGCCGATTCTGCCAGTAGCCCATATACTGTCTCTTCTAGATGGCGCGATGAGCCTTTTCTAACGTTGATCCTTGACTCTCTTTGGGTCCATCGATGTTTGGCTTCTACCACTACCGGTTGTGCTGGACAAGTCCCCGCAAAGTCACAACCAGGCGATTGTATCTGCGTGCTGCTTGGATGTCCCGTCCCAATGGTGCTTCGTCATGTTGGCCAACATTACGAGGTGATTGGAGAAGCATACTTCTATGGAATTATGGATGGGGAAGCCTTGAAAGACCTCGATGATGCTGTCTTATCGCCGATGGAAGACTTCGAGCTTTGGTAGCATCCATCGACACACCAAACTGCCCACGAGCATGGTAAGTTCTTTTATTTGTGCAGCTATTTACATATATACATGCCGGTTGCTTCAGCTTTTCTTCAACAGCTTCGTGTCCCAAACTTGCAATCTCCTTCCTACACTGTTCCAGTCGCATTTGCAGCAAATTTGGCAAATATGTCCACTGGAAACGCGTCCGCAATGGCCTGGTAGCCAGCAACATTAGGGTGCAAATGATCCCCAGAGTTGTACTGACTGGCCAGCTGACTCGGTGTTGCTGCATCTCCAACGATTTTGCTGAAATCCACAGTTGCATCGAAAATTCCACTGGTCGTGATCCAGGTGTTGACCTTCACCCTCGTGGCTTCTCTTGTGGGATTGGAATACGACTGCCCTGAACCTCCGAAGGGAGTGATCGTCGCTGCAAAGACTGCAATACCGGCTTTCTTGCAATCAGCAGCAATCTGCTTGAACGCCGAGATGAGGTTGTTCCCGATTTGTGTTTGAGTGCCGGAATCAGTACCCGCTCCACCAATATCGTTCACACCTTCGAAGATCATCACATACTTGACGCCAGATTGCTGGATAGCATCGCGGTTGTACCTTGTCATCAAAGTTGGTCCCAGGCCACCAGTGAGGACAGTATTGCCACCCGCTGCTTGGTTATTCACGCCGACACTGGTGACCCCTCCTTTCTGCATCTTTGCCAGGACCAAATCTGGCCATCTGTCAGAGTAAGTTTTGTTCGTCCGATCGTGCTTAGGCAATTCCTGATTACCTGTTGTTCGCATTATCAGTACTTCCCCTCCCATCTGTAATACTATCACCCAAGATAATCCATGCACTCGCATTCTTCGGCGCCCACGCCTCAACAGCCGTAGCAAAATACCAATGCGCCACACTAGTACCCGTCACACTCGTTGCGTTAACATGATTCCCGCTCTGCATCCAACTCGATGTTCTACTCCCAGGATGGCCAGTGATACTACTCCCACTCTGACCTTTCTGCGAGTATAATGTCAAGGTCAACATACTCTGTGCTTTGATTGGGAAATCAATTGGATCCGTGTACACCACGTTCCCCTTTGGTATCACAACGCTAGCAGAGCCATTGAATGTTACACCTGCAAGAGGAGAGGCGGAGATGTCGCCGGAACCTGCTTTATCGCCAGCGGACAAAGCGAGGGATGCGGCTGTGATGGGGAGGTCCGAACCACCGAATGTGTTAGAGAGTTGGATGCGAATTCTATCAGCGGGGATAGAGATGTGAAATGTCTGACGAAGGGTTGCGTCTGCGAAGACAGCGGAGCTTCCTTTCTGGATACTGTTAGTGATCGATTGGTTTGAGCAGTGGATGGGGAGGGGTACAAATGGAGATGGTGGAAGATTTGCTTGTTCGACGAGCTGGGGCATTGAGGTCCAGGTATCGACCCAGTGGTAATCTGCAGTTTGACGGTCCTCTAGGACTGCCGGCAGAGCAGCTCCCAGGACAGAGGCTTCCCATGCTGAGAGACAGACGACGAGCAGGTGAAGAGACAGCATCTTGGAACGAGACGGTGTTTAAATGACACGAAAGAAACAGAACAAAACGAGACGAAACGAACCGAGTAAGGACGTAGACCTATCTTTTGTACCTTTCTTGGCAGAATACCGATGCTCCGAGATATATTGCTCCTTGGCAGGTCAGATGGTCATTTAAATTGTTTCCTATTTCGGCTGTTGAAGAGGCTCAATCCGGGGTAGGGCTTTTGGTGGCATAGCCTAAATGGGAACAGCGAAAGCCACTTTCCTTTCCTTTCCTGCACTCAACCCATGAAATGCTTAGCGGTTGTGAAAGTTCTGTGACAGGGAAAATCTGAACGTGCCTCTCCTCTGTGTTTTATGTCTCAATAACAATTTTATCAACATCCTCAATCGCAATGTTTTCAGATTTCGGAGTTTCGATTATCTAAGTGGGTGATTTGTCATACTTGTCAACAGCGTATAAGAAGATAGATGTTCCTCCAAATAAGTCTGGACTGTCTGGAAATTAATTGTTTCTGATTTTTGACATGGGCATTGTGGAATAGCGCAGTTCGAATGAATTGCTGGGGATGGCGGGGTAATTCTTGAGGACTCAGATGCCGCGGATTCTCGTCTTCCCTCCCCTTTAAAGTGAGTCGGCTTAACCTCAATGCGCCATATAGTTGGCTCGTCATAATTTCCCCGACCTCACCCGTGAGTAGGTCGTTGGGAACTACTATAAGATGAATACCTCGGAGAGCTAGGGAAAGGGATGTAGACTACGAGGCGAGGTTTTCGCGGTGCCGAGAAAGGGGAGAGAAGTATGTCTGTTGGAGAAAGTTTTAGATACGACGAGATAAATGGCTTTAGACAAAAGAGTAATAGGATAGGTATAACAAGGAGATTTTCGATCCTATTCTTGGGTGACTAGTATACAATATACAATATACAATATACAATATAATACACGGGCAAGAAAGGGAGCCAAGCGTCCTCATCTCCAAGCTATGAGACTCTTCATACTTCTTCACTGTTCTGATTCTTTGACTGTTTGAGACATTCTTTGTCAATGACCGCTGCTTGGATTTCTCAATCTCAACTCAAACCCCACCCAGAACGTCGGCCCAGGTTACCGGTGTCGATGATGGGCATATGATTAGCTGGGTAGCTGAATGTACGGTGGGAAGGTTGGTTATTTCTGGGCTAGAGTAGACGTTTGTACTCGGCGCCACACCCCGTTTCGTTTACGTGCCGTCCCCAGTTGCTCTCCTTCCTTCTCAAGTCATGTTTCTCGGACTTCTTTCCCGAATCTCTATCGTGAACGAGGAACTTGTTAGCCCTTGTAGGTGAACAGGGCGTAGCTAGAGAGGCAAGGGAGGACTTGGCGTGTTTGTATGTACTTTAGAAGTGCCTGCTGAACATATCGGCTCAGAACCGGGCCTGTTCGCTAGAGGATAGTTTGATAACCAGGTAGCCTTCAGCGTTGCAGCATCTTAAGCATCCATTTCCCCTGCCTCGCGTGATCCTTCTCGTAGATAACCATAGTATCCCTCTTCGCATCTCTAAAAGCCTTGTTTTCCTCGCCATTACTGACACCATACAGTGCATCTGCAATCGGACGAAGAAGTAGAGCCATGGAAAGGTGTCCATCGGGTCCAACCATCACTCTATTGGTGTACACTGCAACGATGACAATGAAGATGAGATGGCAGCCGCATATCAACCCAAGCATCAAGTAGAAGAAATATGGATGTCCGACTTGAAGGTTGACACCAGTTTGAGGTGCCATGCCACTATATGAGGTCATGGGATTGTATATCGTGGCTCCAGCTATGGCCCCAAGAGCAAATGTCGCCATGGTCATACCCATTTCATATGGATTCCCTTCGTTTGGTAATCCCCATGGACTGTCCTGAGGATAGATCTGAGACGCAACGCCTTCGGAGTCCGTATATCCAACTTGCGCGATAGCAGCTGTTGCGATATACGCCATGTCATCCGAAACGTAGGAGACATTCAATGTGTCGTTGTATGTCTTCCCGAGAGTGATTTCGCACAGGTAATAGTACGGAGCCGTTTCAGACGACTCGAAAGCTTGGACCTTTGAGCATCGCTCGTCAGGATCGCAGGTAACAGTAGAGTTTGTCCAATATGTTGTAGAGTTTGGGACTGTTTGGGGCAAAGTCACTGCTCCAATTGTTTCCACCTCAATGAAGTCAGAAGTCCCGTTACCGTTCTTGGTGACATTATATGAATCGCACGCGTATGTGATATTGATGGTTCGTCCTGTATATATAGAGAATGTCGACAGACCTTGGCCTGTTGGGGAGTCCTGAAATATAAACTCCATGTAACTGGCATTATAGTCGGAAAATATCATAGCTCCAGTTGGCTGGTAGATACTTCCGGGCTTGGGCTTGTTGATCGTCTCATTCAATAAGTAGTTGTAGCCGAACTCGCCGTACATGTGGGCCGCATATTCTTCGTCTTGAATCGAGGGGTTCGTATTGGCTCGTGTACTAGCTTGTGGAAAGAAATGGTCCATATTTGGTATCGAGACATCGCCTTTGACCAGCTGCACAGCTGCGAAGTCGGTATTGAATCCATATGTTAGAGAAAGCATGGCAATAGCTGCCTGGGCTAGCTATACTATTGTCAGCGAAAGCTACATGCGCTGCTCTTCAAAGCTCACAAGGTTGATAATAAGCCAGAGAACACAGCCCAGGACAACCATCGGCCTTTTGGTTACAAAAGCCAACTTTGCCAACTTGGTCAAACTATCGCAGTTGAGGAATAGATCCAACTTTATTCCATGTCAGCATGATTTTTATGCTTAGGGGTAAAATGCTCACCTCGACTAGATTTCTCTTCCCTTTGGACAAAATGGGCCATCTCATGTTCAAAGCCATGTCCTTGAACGCACTAGCAATGTTCAGACCCAACGCAATACTGATGCCGGTTGTGATACCATTGTACCATTTCTTCTCGATCTCTCCGATGGCATTCTTTTTCTGCCAGATCCGTGTCGCTAGAACATATCCTCCGCAGAGAGCGGCTGTGATCAACCATCGATTGAAGCTTCCGATTAGGATATGTCGCAACTGCTTCCCAGTGTGGTCTTGGTATGGAACGAAGGTATTCGCAGTATAGAAGGTATCGAGTTTGTTCAATGGATCGTGGAGGAATGGTTGTGCGTCTGTATCTAGTTTCTGTCAGCATATTTCAGAATGAGAATAGGACTGCATACTAGGACTGCTGTGACTTGGGAAGAGCGTTGCTTGAGAGCGGACAGAGTCTTTCGTATCGTTATGCTGGGGAAGACTTGGTCGAATGTTTCCCATCTCGATCCCTGAAGAACCCAGATCGCCATGATGATCGTCCTCGTAGGAGGGAAATGGCTGAGAATAGGTTGCTGGACTTCGATATATTGTACTCTCTTCATCGAGCGGAGAGAATGGTTTCACAGGACCGTAGCTAGAGTGTGCCATGGCGATATAGCGATGAAGACGTGGCGCACGGCAAGATGCGGTGCTCCTCAGCCAAAAGGCTCAAGGTCTTCAAATGGTTTGGGGGTTTGGCAGACGGCAGCATTGTGAAAAGGAACATCATGGCCCTGGTATTTATTCCAGCACACAAGCTGGCTGCTTACCGGCACAATTGGGGGCAGCCAAGACAAGGCTGGCCATACAAACGCGTTGAAGATCAACAGTCTGGCCAGGAGAAAGCTTGAAGCGGTGCGGCTGAGCTGCAAGAGTCCTGCGCAAATCACGATAAGGGGCGACTGAGAAAAGACCCGAAACACTTGTCCCGAAGGAGATAGGGCTGACATGCTATAAATAGAGGGAAGAAATGGAAGAAAACTTGGCCTCTGCTGAAGGATGTGGTGCTATTTCGATGGAAGCACACAGTGAAGAAAGACTGCTGGATGCATTAAAAATCATGGCGGATAGGATTCAACAGTATGAACACACCCCTAATTCTTGACTTTACCGGGAATCTGGAGCGCTTAAACTCCCCGGATGCTCTGAAACCAGACTTGGCACGGACCGTGTCGCGTCGCGTCTCCCGCTCACGAACTCATGGTAGATGCAACTTCAACTGCTGGATAGCTGATGGATAACCTTATGCTCCTGGACGCTGCTTGTCTACGTCTTCAATCTCTCGAGCGAGTGGTAAGGTTAGCAGGATTTAATACGCACTACTTAAGCGTGGCTAGGCTGAAAGCTTATTCCGGCATACGGACACTACCAAGTATACAGCGAGCAGACATTCTAATCCGCGCAAGATGTTCCACGCAGCTTGATAAATCTTGGAGGTTTCCCCCGCGTATTTATTACATCTCATTCCAATTCCTGCTCTCTTAGCATCTCTGCAAATTCTTTCTTCGCAGCTTTCAACAGTTCCGCATCAGTCAAAACCTCAAGTCCAGTGACTGCCAACGCCTTCCCAGCTCTCAACGCCGCGACATGAGCTGCTCTTGTTCTTGCTGCTTCCGCGAACCCGGGATTGTGAGGCCCTTCAACACTCTCAATCTTAAACCCCAAGCTCAAACTAGGCATTGCATAGCTAATATTTCCCTGATCTGTACTTGCTTGTGTTGCTCCCTCAATAAGATCAACTCGTTCGGTTGGGATGTCACTTCCCAACTTGTTCATCACGGCTCTACATACCTTCCCCATTGCCTTGTTGGGAACGTGGTCGTCGTATGCAATTATTTCTGTCATCTTCAGTTTAGCTCCAGTGGCCTCTGCACCAGCTTCGAAGCACTTGTCAACTTTCTTTTTGAGTACTTCCAATCTCTTCTTGGTGGTCGCTCTGACCACGAAAATGCCAGCGGCATATGCGTGGATGATGTTAGGAGCAGCTCCTCCATCAGTGATATGTCCTAAGAAGAAGTCAGTCAAGGGTTCTGAGTTTGATGGAGACAGAAGCTTGACCTTGAATGATGTCTCCTGGCATGGTCTGTTGTCTCAACACGCTCAGGCCGTTGTATGCCATGATCAGAGCATCAAGAGCATTGATTCCCTCCCAAGGAGCAGCGGCTGCGTGTGCCTCCTTGCCAAAGTACTCGATCTTGGTATTTACATAGGCGTTAGTCCTGACCAGCGCTGAGTCCTTAACCTTTCCTGGATGTGTGATGAGATTGATGTCGACTCCATTGTCAGAGTATGCTCCAGCATCAAGAAGCTTGATCTTGCCTCCGCCACCTTCTTCCGCTGGTGTTCCGAATAGAATAATCTTCCCCGACAAGCCGAACTTGGTCATGGCCTCGCCTGATGCAAGTGCTGCACCCACGGACGCAATGGCAATGAGATTGTGTCCGCATGAATGTCCGATTCCTTTGAGAGCATCTGTGCGAGGAGTCAGTGTGTGTTTCGCACTGCAAGGAGTCGAAATTTACCATACTCAGCATTGTAGCTGATTACTGGACCTTTCTTCCCACTATCATAGATTGCAATGAATGCTGTCTCGATTCCGTATGCTGATGGTATGACTTTCCAGCCTTTACGACTTTTCATGAACTTGGTCAATGCCTCATGCGCTATAAACTCTTCGAAGTTCAATTCTGGATTGTCATGTATCGTGAGACTAAGTGGTCGCAAAGTCTCGCTGATGGAGTCAATGTATGCGGAGACAAATTCGAGATATTCATCTTGCATTGACGACCCTTCAGCAGGAGCTGTTCTATCAGAAGCTTATTTCATTCCGAGCTGTCGAGTTTGCTCACCATTGTTCACGTCCTCTGGTCGATCCCTCGTATCAACCTTGGAAGTTGTGCTAACATCGACATAGTCCTCATCAACGATGTCGAGGATAATCTGCATCACGTGTGTTCAAAAAATTACTGCAGGTGGTGCTTGTAATGTAATGAGTGTAACAGACACAAGACAATAGACAATCGCGTGCTCTTGAAGCTATCAGTTGCTGACAAGAAGTCTCACTCGTTGCGTTCGGGTAGTTGGTGCCTGCCAAGCTTCCCCTCCCACTCTTGAGCTCCCTCCAATCTAGAACACCTGCATCGCGTTCATCCTACTTCACGCCAATCAGATCCACGTTCACTCGCGCTCCCCGCGGCGCACCACATTATTGATCTGGGCCATTATTGGAGAGCCGCCAAGAGCCGATAAACGTATAGAGCAATGCTGCTTATCGAAACTGTATAGGCGGGCTCCGAAAGATATCCACTTTTGCTATATCCCCATGCTTCAATTCGTGGACCATGTAACGTTTTACCAGACAGACGGGTGAGAACCACATATTGGGGTTGAAGGCCGGCAGATCGGCAATGCATTGCTATCTCGGAAGTGGAGATACAAAATAGTAATATTTGGTCGCGAGAGTAAGAAACTGTATCTGTTTCTTTCTCGGATCTTGCTTACCCTTTTTCTCGCAGTTCGTCAGATATAGTCGTTGCCTACATCTAAAGATGGGCTCCCCAGAAGAGATCAGTGCTTCAAACGGAGCTGAAGCGCCTCCGGTCAACGAGAAGATCACTATCGTGACCCAGAACGACAGAGAAGACTTTACGAAAGCCGATCTCCACATCGATGATGAAGCTGGAGAACTTGCTGCTCAGGCACTCGCCAGTGGTCCCGCAGAAGTTGAGGTGTCGAAGAAAGTCTTGAGGAAGATCGATTTGTATATACTGCCTTTTCTGTGTATCACGTATGGTTAGTGTCAGCCTTTTTTCCTTGACTATATCTAAAACCCCAGATCATGTATACCTCCAGCTTTCCGTGGAGTATTTTCCTTGTTTCAAAATACTTACACCATCTTTCAGGCCTTCAATTTCTCGATAAAACCACGTTAGGCTATTCAAGCGTTTTTGGAATCATCGACGACAATCATCTAGTTGGCCAGGATTACTCATGGGCATCGTTCGTTCCATCTCTCTAGCTAGTAGCATCATTTGACAGATCCAGCTCTATTTTCTACTTCGGCTACCTATTCGCAGAGTATCCCGGCGTAGCTCTTCTCCAACGATTTCCCATTGCGAAGTTTCTCGGAAGTATGTTTGCTCTCCCTGAATGTTGCCTGCCCAAAGCTTGAATTCTCCCAAAGCTAAAATATGCTAGTCAACATCATTATATGGGCCTCTATCCTCATGCTCACAGCTACATGCTCTTCCTTCGCCGGCCTCGCAACAGTTCGTTTCCTCCTCGGTGTCTTCGAAGCGACGATCTCACCCGGCTTCGTCGCAATCACGGGGATTTGGTGGACGAGACAAGAACAAGCTTCTCGCTCTGCAATATGGATCTCCTTTCTTGGATTCTTCGGGACAATTGGTGGACTCATAACCTTCGGCATCGGGCACATCGAAGGAAGTCTCGCAACATGGAAACTCATCTTTTTGATACTGGGAGCATTCACAGTACTCTGGGGAGTATTGTTTATTATTATTGTCCCCGATAATCCAGCCAGTGCTCGATGGCTTTCAGAGGATGAACGGATCGTCGCCATCCAACGCGTGGTAGAAAACAAAACCGGGACTAAATCGAGGACCTTTGTCAAAGAGCAGGTCCTAGAAGCACTTCTAGATCCCAAAATCTTACTCCTGGCTCTAATCTCATTCGTCAACGCCTTGGCGTCCGGAGGATTGAGCTTCGGGTCTATCATCATCAAAGGATTTGGATTCACCAGCTTACAAACTACGTTGATGAATATCCCGCTTTCGTTCTTGCAGGCGGTGTTTACTCTCTTGGGAGGTTGGGTGCAGACGAAAGTCCCGAATGCGAGATTGATTGTTGGGTCTGTGGCTATGATTCCTCCGATTATTGGGACGGTGTTGATAAATCAGCTGGATGCGACGAATAAATGGGGGCGGATGGTGGGTGTTTGGCTCCTGGCGGGGTATCCGACAGGGTTTATGGTTTTATTGGGATTGTTAGCTACGAATGTCGCGGGTAGCACGAAAAAGAGTATGGCGAGTGGGATGGTTTTTGTCATGTACTGCGTTGGGCAGATTGTTGGTACGGTTCCGTGCCATTGTATAACTATTGCAAGCTGACGGCGGTTGCAGGACCTCAGTGCTTTAAAGCCTCGCAGGCTCCTTCGTACCATGGAGGGATTGTTGCTATGCTTGTCGGGTTCATCCTGAATATTGTGTTCAATTTGACATTGCGGTTCTTGTACCAGCTAGAGAACAAGAAGCGCGATCGAGCATTGGAAGGGAAGAGCGAGGAGGAGATTGAGGCACTACGAGATGAAAGTCGCGTTCAGGGATTCGAAAATGTGACGGACAAGCAGAATGTAAGTTCTATCTCCGTCGATTGACTTGTTGTAATTTAACGCAACTCCCAGGTGTTCTTTCGATATGTATTGTGACTTGCGCAATTAGGTGCAAATCAAGTGCAAATCAAGTGCATATCAGGTGTGAGGTTTGCTACTATGCAAGTCTTTGAGAATCCTGACTTATGGAGGGTATTTGATACCAAGAATACCAAGTACGCACTAGCTAAGTACTCTATATCTAGTTTGGTTTAATAAGATCTTTGGATTCTACAGCGCATATTTATGCCAACTGCTCTGGTCCGCCTTAAACTTCATGTTCGACGTCTGCTACTCGTGGAACTCTATGCAGTTTCGTACCTCCGAAAGCTGCGACCATCTCAACCTGGGTGCTTGTCAGGATCGCTGGCTTTGACTTGAGACTAGGCACTTACGCATTGCTGAATCAACTCAACATCCTCCTTGCTGACTCCGACCCTTCTCGTTCCTCGTAGATGCCATGCAGTCTCCAAGGGCAGGTTCTGGATCATGATGCCAGAGAGAGTGACCAATTCAGTCTCTAGAGGTCCCAGGATCGTATGATCTGACAGATAGAATCCGTATGTGATCTCTCTCGAGATGTAGTCGAAGTCTTTGTGGGCAACAAATTGGTCAGTGGCTGTCGAGAGGTTTCCTTGGTATATGGTATTGAGCCACTTCTCGCCGCGAGCCCTGTTCTCTGGCCCTGCTTGCCAATTCTCTCTGCCAGCTCATCAGCGACGATGCTCAGACAGCTGCAGAAACCACCAACCGAGAGCAGGAATAGTCCTTGTCTTCAGGCCTCTCTATCTTCGCGATGGAGAACACTGCCTCGAGGGGTTTGCAGACGCCTTGGATGGATACGTTCTTGACGAGAGCTTCTCGCAAACGACGTATAAGAGCTTGCCTTGACTCTGGGGAAGAGAACTCCGGCTTGTTAATGAGGTAGCTATATAGATTGGCAGCATGCTCTGGCTCAACCCCAATAAGAGCCGAAAGCTTATAGAAGTCAGCAGCGGCAGAAGAGAATGCCCAGGAGCTCAACTCACAACAACCATGTACCATTTATCATTACCAAGAGTTGTGTTGGGGAACGTCTTCTCAATGGCTTCGAAAAGGGCAAAGGCTTGATCTGGGGTGGGACCTTGATAGCTTGCCATCGTGCTTGATGCTCGACTACTAAAGTAATATGTATTTGTCTTGATGGAATGGAGGCAAGGATACTGGTAGGGGGTATGCTGATGTGTTATATAGTCATCTAGAGTGGAGCATGTCAGCAACAAGTTTGCGATTGAGGGGCAACTCACATTTTCTGCACAGTCGATTGGCACGGGCTGTAGTCCTCCCTCTGAAGGCAAGCTGACGTGCGGCAGTTCTCATATGTACGGTCAAGCACTGTTGATCAAGCAGCACTGGTTCTTGACTTCAGGAACGAGCTGGAAACCGAGTTGTAGATGTACCTGTACAAACCCAAATGAGAGACACTGAAGAATATTCATTCGGTTTGCCGAAGTACTGCTAACAGTATCCTAACAGACCTACAAACATCGGAATATTATCGCGAGTTGCACTCAATATTCTACCATTGCTGGCACTTTCTCCAAGGAGGAGGGTGAAGCTCTCTCACCGCCCTCATTTTCTGCCACAGCTCTCCCACTTCCCTCTTCTCCTCAGCCACCAGCTTCACAACAAATAGATACACCAGATCATGGCCTCCACCGACCCCATCACGGCCATCACGGTCAGTCTACCGCCGGCGGAAGACTACTTGATGTATTTAACCATCTTGGAATATAATATGTCACCAGAGATCCTGCCAACTTTGGAGGGTTTCCTACAAGACCCCACGTTGACCCAGAACATTGGCTGGGATTTGATACACCTCCTTCTACCCTTACCAGGTGCCGAGAAATGCCTCACAACAATTGCGCGACTGGGTAATCCAAGGGAGGTCATATTGAAGGTTACAGAAGAACTGCAGAAGTTGGATCTGGAAAGCATCGAAGAAGAGGAAGACGGGTCGGATGAGAAAGCAACAACACCAAACGACCTCGATGGCTTCTGCACATTGGTGAATCTGCTTTCAATACTACATCCTCGAATCAAGACGAAGCATCCCTCGCGATTCCTGTCCACGACCCTTATGGCCATCCTTCGAGCCTATCGTCCATCCAACAGAGCTACGCTTGCCCTCATCTCCTTCGTCCATACAATATTACCTGGCAAGAAGCGCCCCGCTCTTCCTGGCCGTAAATCCAGCCTTAGCATTCCACCTGTTCCAAAAGCGCCGTTGGACGAAACGGCACCAGACCCAGAAGCACAGGAGGAAGACCCAGACGAGTCTGCCATTGAGGCCAAGCTTTTGCAGTCTTTCGTTACTCATGTCCTAGAGGATTACATCAATGCGAATACTCTGGAATGGGCTGCTAGATTGCAGGAATTGTTTGAGCCGAAGAAGGTGGTGGCAGGAAGAACCAGCTTGGGTGAAGCATTCCGAGAGAAGCCCGAATTGCAGATGCGAGATACAATTGCTGGGCAGCTTGTGGTAGGTTAATGCATCTCCAACTCTTCCAAAAATTTGCACTTTCAAGTTACGATCCCTGCTAACAAGTTCAGGCTATCGCGCGAGATCTCGGTCTCACCCAGTATGCGGTCTTGTTTGATGCAATCTATAATACCGATTCACATCCTTCTGAAGAAGAGACTGAGACCGAGGCCGAATACCCCTCTACACCTGGAGACATTCCTCTATCCAAAGCAGGTTCACTCTTCCTGATAACATCGTTCATCTTCTCCTCAATATTATTCGGCTCCAAGCTACCGCAACCCGACCTGTCTATCTTCCCAGATCACGCGAAACTGGTGAAGCATTTCATTGGAACCAATGGACCTATGAATATTGGTGGAGAGGAGACTGGGGTAATTGATGCTATTTTGGCTATCGGTCTCTGGCTGGAGAACAACAATCGCTTTGTTTCAGGACCACTCGAAGATGAAGATTTCCTGCAACAACTCCAATTCTTGTCATTGCTCTCCGCTAACAACCCTTCACCAACGATTCGATACGCAGCTCACGCTCTTACCTCATCTATCCTTCATGCACATCCAGCAGACCGCCTACGCCTTACTTTCATCACCGATACCTTGGAGGAATGCCCGTTCGAGACACTTAAAGGGTCTGCTGTGTCATGGTTGAAGGAGGAGATCATTATTGCACATGAGCGAAAGACTCACAATGCCTTCAGCTCCACCGTTGCACTTGGCGCCACCCAACCATACATGTTTCCTGACACGTCTGCCTTACTGACTGCAGACGATATGGAACTGATCCAAGAACTTGAACAATCATTCCCATTTCACATGGCTGTCGTCAACTTTTTGTATTTCGTTGGTGGGAAGCAATATGGTCATGTTGTACCTGAGGGTATGATGACTGTCGTCGATGAAATCTATCTTGGGCCTCTTAGAATTGCGCAAGAGAAGGCTTTGAAGCGCGTGGAGGCAGAATCACGTCAGGGAAACGGAGGGTCCATGTTCGAGCTGCAACTCCTTGGGGATCGAATTGCGATGTGCACTGCGCAGATCAGCCGCTGATGAATCGATTAACGCCATCATTCACTTGCGACGCATCCACACTCTGTGACTCATTTCTACAACTATACCTGTTTATATACTGCTTTGGAGGCCACCTGGCATTCGAAGACGAAATATCGAGAGCTCGGAACAGTATTCGGGTTAGGAAGTGGAATATTCTGGTCATCTCATGAATGCTGATAATGATATGAAGTTGAGATATTCTTCGAAGCTCAATATGACGGTAGAGTTTGGTTTAAGAGAGTACCTGATTCCCTTCCATTGGATTTGGGGCGGATTCAATGGCTTAGCCAGACTTCCCGACCTCACCTTACCCCAAGTTCTCCCAATCTCGTTGTACGGCTGTACCTATGCAAAGATGATACAATACACCAGAAGGCATCTCTCGAACCTTCGAACCACGCCTCCCACAATCATGACCATCGACGACTTCGTCAGGCTGGAGTTCTCCACTCAGTGGCTGCTTCATTTCGAAGGTGTCGTAAGACGGGCCGAGCTCGACGAGAAACAGACTACATCTTATAGTCCTTGGACGAGTTCAATTTGGCTCACGATCTAAAACTCATTTGTAACATGTATAGCAATTGGTTTTGGACTGAAGATCGTTGTCAAGTGGCGATTATTACATATCTCAATACCGCTCTTTCCCAGCCAAATCGGCGTTTCTTCCGACCCAAATTTATCAGTCTTATACAAGCTACCTAATTTCATCCCAAGCTTCATTTGCTACCCCCAATGGCAGCAACGCCTCTCACCATACTCTTCAGAAGCCAGTTGCTTAGCGAAAAGAGTGTAAGTAACATTCTTGTTCAGCCTTCAAATTTGGTCGTTTACTCCTCACAAATTAGAGCAAACACATCGGTAGCGGGAGACTATAGGATTATGAATGTAGGACTGCTTCATAGACATTCCGTAGCATAATATACAGGACATCCAATCCCCAACACAAGAATCCAGAGTCATCTACATGTCATCCCTTGCTACCATCTGATGGCTAGCCGCTTTCAATGTCCGACGCTACTATCTTGCCTTATCACACGTCGACGCCTGATCTCTATTCCCATTTCCTCCAACCCCTTCCTCATATTATCATCTCGTTCCTTGCTGCTCACAAGATCAGCGCTGATCATAGAAGTAACGACCTCAGTAACAATTGAAGCAAGAACTAACAGGACCGAATTGTAGGCACCAAGTGTCGTCCCAAAGGCTACCAGTGTCAAGCACGTGGGTACTGCATTTAGTAGACCTTGCGTCACTGAGCATACTTGAGAGGCGGTAATGTATTGGTTTGAATGATTGATATTATACTCACAGATTTTCCATCAGCTTTCCTTTTCTTGTTCAATATAAGCAATGGATGCATACCAGCATTGTTAAATCATGGATGCGTTGTGCTCAGATGGTTGCGAAGCTCCTTTCATGTCCCAGTGTTCTTTCATTGAAAGTTTCAGATTTTTCCATCTCGAGTCAGGGTCCTCCGGACTCCACCTAATGTTATACAGCTTCTAAAATAAGAATGATTCACTTTCCGAGACTGCAGAGTTCATCCTTTGGCTGTCAAACATCCTTCTTTCTTGCCAAATGCTAATTGAATCTTAATATCATGTCCGATTTCCTCCTCCCATAACGCCACAACCACGAGTGCATGAAGCCCAAATCACCTCAGAATGAAAGCAGCTCATCGTCCTGCATTAAGCCAATATCCACCTTAGCGAACGTCGACTGACTCCGATGCTTTGATAAGGCCGCGTGCATCTACAGCCACATGTATTATGATCGAACGAGCAATACCAGAAGCACAGTGTTTGAGGTTCTTGTCGTCACCGGCTCCTGTTTCTTCTCGAACAGCGAAACCTCACAGCAAGAATCATTGAGCTTTATTCTTCTTCATAGTCGCCTTCTTCGGAGATAGCGGTGCATCAACTTCCGCAGCCTTGTATTCGAAAATTATGAGTTTCGATTGCAAATCATGAAGTGCCTTTTCCATCGACTTGAGCTCCGCCTGGTAAGCTTTTAGCTCCTTGGCTTTCTCTTTACCCATGAGAACTGGACCACCGGGACTACACAGGTCTTGATCTGAGCTGAAAGTTTCCGATTCGCTGATTCAAGTATGCGTAGATTCGTAGCTTGGTTGTCAAGTTGAACTCTGGATGAGAGGATGATGTCATCTTTCTGCCGTAGTCCATCGCCGTATACGTCCCAGCGCTTGACTTGGATGAGGATGATGACTGTTAATAGCCGATGAGAATTTTCGCTGCTGAGGCGTAAGTTGGAAGGCCTTCGTGTAGTCCCATACTGGGATATGCAAGTTGAAGCCAGAGCTTCTGTCTATGGCGAGAGTCAATGAAAGGAAGGTGCAAATTGTCGAATAGAGGAGCTCAACTGGAGAATGACGTTGTGTTTAGGACCAGAACTATTCACAATGTTGCTAAAAAGGAGGTTCTCCGCATGTTGATGGGTGGTTGAGGAATGTGAACATTCGGATGAATACTTCCTGTCAGAAACAAGGCAATTTCATTCGAATCAATTTCAAAACACAAAGTACTACTTCGAACCGGAGTAGAGGGTCAGAAACTCCCGCAGCTCCTTACTTGCCCAGCAATATAAAATAAACAACAAGAATGAGAGCAGAATTTGGGATGACACCAGACGATCTCACTAGCTGTTAGTACCAGTGACGATTCTGCTACAAACAACAACAACCCTTCGAAAGGAAGTCATCGTGGAAAGTCCTGATGATACGAGAACAACACCGAGAAGCTGCAACCAAAGCAAAGATGAAGAAAACAAAGAGGAACCTCAGCATAAGGGAAAAGGCAGAGATTGCTTTGTGCAGTATAAAGAGGTAGATACTAAACCATAGTGCAGTTGTTGCAGGAGGTAGCACGGTTCCTGAAATTTATAGAAGTTTACTTGAAATTGAAGGTAGAAACTGAACCCATCAACGAGCTTGCGCCCTGGAGGATTCCATATCCGTGACCCGAAAGCTCTCTCTTAGATGCACCACGTTGGATAAGTTTAAAGCCTCGAGACAAGACACGAAGCTCCTAGAAATGTTTTAGGTAGTGAAGAAGACTGGTAATATACTCGAGGAAAGTGTGGTGTGCTGTTAAAACAACCTGTGATAGGACTACTTAGAGTCTACTTCTAATGACAAGAGAATAGAGAAAAGAAGTGATGGGAGGTGAGGCGCAACTTACATGTGACTGCAAGATAAGATGAGAACAGAAGTTTACGAGTACAGCTAGAGAAAGGTAGAGTGAGTATCACTTGTAGGTACATAAATGAAGTCTCGAATAAGGGATGACGCAACAGCACTTGCTGCATGCGAAGGAGTCGAAAATCCAGAGCGCTGTGCCAGATGATTAAATATACAAACACACTGAATGAATGTCATTCTGTTCAAACTTTGCATTGAAGTCCTCAATACCATAAAGTGTCGTATACACTGAAGACGGGAAGCTCCATATGTATTCTCTTTGCAATCCTATCATGACCTTACGCTAGACTGACCACCCAAAACGTATGTGCATCAGCACTGGTATCCTAACGCCAAAAACCATAAACGCCCCAGACCATGTTCCTCTACCATATCGACGCGCTAAACAGAATGTACGACACTTCACCCATTCACATCCCAAGCAGGACCTTCAGGACCATAGCCACCAGCAAGATCACAATTGCAACAATTGCCCGATCGATCCATACCGGTACACCGTCATTTGACCGTCGTTGCTGTACTGCTGGACTAGGACGTGTTGTTACTGGTCTCGCAGCAGCTGCAGCTGTTGGTTGAGGAACAGACTGTGCAGGTCTCGCCGGAGGATATGGTATTGTTGGAGGAGCGGCAGCAGTTGTACTCGGTATATCGCTCGCAGCATCCCCAGTCTTTACGAATCCTTCTGCTAGAGCAGCATCTTCTTCCATAGCTTCCTTATGTTCCGCGCTCGACTTCATCTCATCCTTAAAAGCCATGCTTAGCTCCTTTGGCACCTCAACTTCTTGCGCCGAACTCCCCGTTTTCTCTACCGCTTCCGCGCTCTCCTTCAAAATTTCCGCGTTCGTCTTTCCACAAACAGAGCACTTCCATGCTCCACTACTCTTCGCGACCCGCTCCCTCTCGGCTGGAGTACATTCCATTCCCCCCAATTGTCCTTTGGGATCTGTCTCCATGAAACTCCTCAATGCGGTCAACGCTGTTCTGATCCCCCAAGCCGGCATCCACGTCTCCTCATGATGGCCACTGATACTGAGACATATTTCCCTATTGACTTCAAACCTGCCAGACGGAGTGAGGAAGCGGAAAGAGGGAGGACGGAGAGGATAGGTGGGCGGTAATACAATGCGGCCGTGGTAGATGCCTGTTGCGAAGGAAGAGGAGGGAGGGCCACGCAGGGTGAAATGCCAATCGAATAGATCTGCGTCACTGGCTGGGGCAGCGTGGAAGTCTGGAGAAGGAGAGTTGGCTAACTCTGCTGCTTCGCGAACTGGAAGAGGTGGGTTAGATAAGTTGATGAGGGGAGTTTTGAAGCTTACGGATGCGCTTAATGGTGGGGGATTTCGAATTGATTCTTGAGGTCGCCATGATGAGACGGCGAAAGCATATGGAGAAACAATACAAGACGGAGCAGAAGAAGTCGGATCGTGATCTGCTCGAGCCGGAAGTAAAATGTTGGAGGACGATCTGGACAGTTGGAGCTTCATGAACGGATATGGCTTAGCGCGGGCGTCATCACGGGAAAGAGCGTTTCGAGTTCATTACAAGAGCATCAGAATCAGAATGCATTTAGGTTTGTAGCTTGGGTATTACATGACTACGATATCTTAGTCGACGCCTTCATCTACACCATCCCAGCCTCGGATATCGTCCTTCTGTCGTGCCAGAGTATTTCCAAGTAGTGTATTTGTGACAACTCCAACCTTCTGTGGCCATCCAGTAGTTGCTTTCCTGTCTAGAGCTCTCCTTTCAGCCTCATCCTCATCACTGCTGATATCGTAGTCATCTTCGTTCCTTGGTCGGAGGTTCTCCATTGACACAGCTCCTGTGTCTGCATAGTCGTCCGGATTCCTGCCCAGTATCCTGTCTGCCTTTGATGATGACCGACTGGGATACGCCACATAATGCCTTCCCGCCCCTGGCTGGCTTTCTGGAATCGGTGGTATCGGCTCTGCTCCCCATCCAGCAGCATTTTCACGTTGTCGCTGTTCTTCTCGTTCTCTTGCAATCCTCGCTCTGGCATCCAACCACTTAGGACTGGGCTCCCAACTCCATCCATCTCCGGTTGTTGTCACAATTGGGAGGAACCAAAGTACCGGCTTTGGTCCAAATAAATGTCGAAGATTCCTCCTCCAGCCAAGGTCAAATGCACTGGGCAGCTTCTCCGAGTCCTGTTCATCCAAATATGCCTCGTACCTGTCCCTAGCTCGCTGCCTCTCTGCTGCATCGGAGTACTCGTTTTGCTGCTCGTAACGTTGATGCTGCATGGATTTCCGTAGAGGCGACAGATATCTAGTCTTCTCCAAACATTCTATTGTGGTCTGCCCTCTCGAAGCCAAGATATAATGCCAACCTGTAAATCCTGATAGAACAAGCCCAATTATCCCCGAAATGACTGTGAGCATCACATAGTTGACTGGCATTAGTGATTCGGTGTATTCTCCCTCGTTTAGTATCTCCCTCCAAACCCAAACAGCAGAGACGCCGAAGCAGACGAAGCAGAAGAGTGTTGTATAGGTGAGGAAGAGCAGGAACGCTTTGTAGTTGCGCAATCCAACACATGTAGCCAGCCAGGGGCAGTGGTGGTCCATTTTTAAGACGCATGTTCGACAGGTTGAGCAGTGATGTGCTCGATCCGGCTTCCGTGCCTGGCATTTCTTGCAGAATCGTAGCTCGCCGTTCGCTTTGACAGTGAAGTTTGTCGCAACTGGTGGTGCAGTTGTAGGGAGGGAATTATAGCCATTTGATGACGCTGTCGTGGTTCCGGGGCTGGTGAAGACAGCTGTCGTATAAGACCAGTTCAGGAGGATGTAGAGTGTGATTCCGAGGAACGATGTGCCAGATCCTGGAATGTCAGCAGAATTACTACCTTGATATATAGTCGCATACCTATCCAAGCACTGTTCGCCGGCAGGAACCCGATGGTAGCTTCAACCCAAACGGCCCAGGTGGTAATGCTGTACACGAAGAACAGCGGGAAATAGGTCGCTCCCAAGCAGCAATACCTCTCGCATTTTCTCGCCCATCTCCGTGTCATTCTGGTCGGTGATCTAGATGGACTGGGTGGTGATAGATCCGCCATTAGACCATCATAAGGACTGAATGAGCATGCTGTAAGTTGTTGGAGGCGTCGGAGATACTGGTGAAGTGGTTCTGGCTCGTGCAGATGCGCAAGGAGGCTGAGGCTTGCTGACGAAACTCCGGATGTTGCCGCTGGTCCCATAAATAATCTCGACGACATCGCTCGATGACTGCAGCTTGCTGGACCTTCAATGTACAGTATATCACCAACTCAAAGACCTGCAGCTACGGCTCCGGCTCCTATATATGACGAACTCATGGATGTGAAGAAGATTAAAAGTTCCGGCCGACTTCTGTTCTCAAATGGAGGTGTGCAGGTGGATGCTATCTGGGGCCATCAATGATAGCAGACGCTGAATCTCAATGCGAAGGACATATCTGCGTCACAGTGGTGTGTTGAGGGCGAGGTGAAGCTTGAATGATGAGAGGATCGGGAAGGAGAACAACAGGAGGTATTCTCAGGTTTTTCATCAATCTCGGCGGTGTTCTGAAACCAGAGAGATGCTGTTAGTTGAGAGCTCAAATTCTCGCGTTGGCTGCTTAATTTGATATCGGATCCCATAGCAGTGCCTCCCTGTTTGGTACATGTACCCTTGAGCTCCTGCCAGTTTACCCAGTTTACCCGTTTGCTTTGGGATACTGTTTCCCTTTCTAGGTTCTGCGGCGTCGCTCAACAAGCTCTCGATAGTCCAAGTATAAGCAGACTCTCCTCCCTCCCCCCTATTCTTCTCCTCTCGTCACTTGAATGTCCGACTCTTTGATTTGAAAATTTGAGGAACTACATTTCAACGCAACAAGAGACTGAGAGGTTTCCTGGGTATTTGATCTCCGCCTTCGATAGCCAGCATTCATCGACAGAGGCGACAGCTCTGTCGTGCTTTCGTCGTCTGACAGCTACTCCAGATTGTTGGTATTGGGCTCTTCACTACATCTTCTGCCCAATACTTACGCCTCACCACCACACCTCCAAACTTCTAGTATCAGAACGCAACGCGAAACCTTTAGGCACTTCACATTTGCAGCCATCTCCGCAATCTTTCCGTCCTGTCGGTATCAACAGCAGCATTCGGCACATTTCATCTCTTTATCATAACCATTACAAGCGTATCATCTCGGCTCTGTGAGTTCTAGACAGCTGACTTGAATTTCCCTGCAGTGCCAGTCTTGTCGACTTCGTTCTCCAACCTTCATCCCCAGTTAGCGAGGCTCCAAGGCATCAAGGCTTCTCGCCAAAACCAACCAAATTGAATCATTAACACTGCCACTTCCTCTCCATCCAGTCCCTACCCAACGCCATCCCTCACGATGGCTTCCCGTCAGCCCGAAACCCCCACCGAGTGTAAAGTCTGTAATAAATGGTTTCTCTCCTGGATCGCCTACCACAACCACAAGATCAAGTCACCAAACCACATATGCTGTGAGATCTGCTCCCAGGACTTCAGAAGCGAAGACGCCTTCACCCAACACCATGCCTTGGTATGCTGAATGTCCCCATGGCGTTGAACGATCCTTTAACTGTGCTACAGATGCATGCTGCCAAACAAGACCTGAAGTGTCCTGGATGCAACAAGCATTTCACTCGGCTTGGAGGCTTAATCGGACATATCGAGCTGAACACTTGCCACAAGATGAACAAGATTGATATCGAGCTTGCCAGGAAAGAGAAGCAGCAGGCCAATGACCGAATCCTAAGTGCTCGCAACTTCAAGGATTTCAGTCGATCTGGAGAGTTAAATGTGACTTCTGAACCATCTCCCTTCGCTACGACTCCCATGTCCGCTCAGCGCCCTGCTCAAGTTACTGCTCCACCCCCTCAGGTAGCCTTCCAAGGCGACGATCTCATTGGTGGCCTTGATCCCACAACAGCAATCATGAGTGCGCCTTGGGGTGAGGAGGAGAAGTATCTCGGCCGTCTGCACATTACCGAGTATCCTGCCCTCAACACCAAAATCTCAAACATCATGGATGCTCCTATCCCACATCCGCCTGTGCGTGCTCCTTCTGTCAATGCTTGGGCTACCACACAGAACCTCTTCCCAGATGCTCCTCCGGCCATTGCCCCTCCTCCGAGCCTCGTCGCTTCGTTGCAAGAGAACAAACCACTTGTTACTGCTCCAGAACCCAGTCCACACGATCCTTCGAGCCCCGACTTCAGCGCCCAGAACTATTACATTCCGCTGCTAGGAAAGTATAAGTGTCCACACCATGGTTGTGGGTAAGTTGCGATCTCCTCCTATGTTGTTGTCTGGATTGCTGACCAATATACAGCAAGAGTATGGACAGATGCTCCGCTTTCATTGCCCACCTCAAGTCTCCGACCCATCGTAACGAGAAGCTTCAGTGCACTAGATGTCTCCGCTACTACGCTACCGCTACTGCTCTGACACAGCACATGGAATCCCAGGGTGTGCGTTGCAAGGTCCGGGAGGTAGCTGGTTATACTCACGTTGTTGACGAGGTTACTGGCGGTGTGGCACTGGCAAAGGGCAGACATTCCGATAATACCATAAAGTATGAAGTCAACCAGGACGTCCTGAATGTTGTTGGAGGTGTGGTTGCAGCCAACAAAGCAGCGATGGAGAACAAGGACCAGGCTTTCAATGATTACTGGGCGAAGAATATTCCTCGATGGTAGGCGATGAGGTCATTCAGATGTACCAGAAATTCTGGGAAAAGTGTTGCGTCAATCATCTCGAACTTTACAGAAATTGCCTAAGTTTCTTCGAAGCATCCGACTTGCTCATTCAATTGCTTTGTATCTAAAACAATGGACTCGCTGCTACACACGATATGAATAAGTTGTGGAATTACTCGTCCTATTTCTCATCTCCAGACTCCTTTCTTCCAGTATCTCGGCTTTAGTACCCTAAGTCACTTCTTATTCGGGTGGCCTCCATGTTCCTTAGACGCGTCGGATAAGGGAGCTTCGAGGTCACGATTGAAGTTGGCGAGTACATATTTCTGATCTGGAGTTGTGCATTTACCGCGGTGCACAAGCTGAACTGTGTCTGTTATACATTATTGAGACAGTTGTTGAAGTTGATGTTGTTGCTGTTGCTGTCTGTAAGAATTGGGAAGTTTAAGTTTCTTGCTCTGCTATCTTTGTATATCATTACTATGAATTACTAAGCTTACCTGTCAGTATAATCATCCCTAGGAAAGGCTGGCTGTTGAGATCGACCTTGGCTAGTGTACAGTTGCAACTCTATTCTATTCCAGAGTTTGCTGCGAGTGTCACTCTTCAGATGGGATATCAGATCTTACACACTGGCATGTGGTAATCTGGGTCTGAGGCACAGATGAGTGGGTTCAATGTCCCAAAGTCTTCCCCACAATTTGCATGTTCAAGTGAATACCAGGCAATGGGCGCAAGGCTGGGTCTCAGGCAGAACCATTTCTCCTCCACAAAGCGCAAAGTCAAACAATTGTCCTGTTCAGCGAACAGCGAACAGCGAACAACTCCAACAACAACCACCCTCAACCGACAATAAATCGATCGTTGCCGCACACTATTACACTGTTCAGTGTCGACTACCAACCCACACGCGCAACCATCATTCCCTCCTGATTTCGAACGGGCCTTTGCTGTCAACTTCTCAGCCGATCTTTACACGACCTCTATCTAAGTTGATATTACAAGCTTTGCAAACACTCCATAGCCGACAATCGCAAGACTACTCTGACACCATCACCATGTCTTCCGATAACACCACCATAAACTCCGTCCGAGATGCGCTCCTGTCAAACGGAGCCAGACGTCTCCAGCCATCATCCCCAATCAACCTTCTCCAGTCCCTCTCCGACGAAGAACTTCTCTCTATCATCGACAGCAATGAGATCGCTCTCACCAACCCAAATAGTCGCCCCGCGGTTATTGCTGCTATTCTGGTCCGATTCATTGATAGGCGATTCGAGGAGTACAATGAGATGATGGAGGCAGGGTTTAGGTTGCCTAGTTGAGAGGCAGATAGATACATTGAAAGCTTCTTCGTTGCAGTCCGAGATGGCGTTGCTGATCTCCACGAGGCTCGATACCAGACAGACGGTCTACGGACCATGGTCGGCGAAGCCCAATTCGTGGCAGCACGAAACTGGATGCGTAGCTACTATAACCGCAGAGGATTGGACCACATTCTGATACAAATCGAGAACGTCATTGAGCAGAGGCATCCACCCCGTCGCGCACCTGCCAGTCCTTCACCTACCCCGGTCAACACGGCAGAAGATGGCAGCGATGTTGAGGAGGAGATCAACATGAGTCAACCCGGCTTGTCTCTTCGACAAAGACGCCCAACTACCCCGGTCCCAGCTGCAAATCGACCTCTCCGTGCTCCTGCCGCTATGAACATACGTCTTCATGCCGCTCATCTTCCTTACCATCGTATTGCATCACGTGTACGTGTCGCTCGACCTGCCTCTGTTCCTCCATCCTGGTTGGGTACCGCTGCTTCCGATGCGCTTGTTGCTCCTCCTTCCTGGATGGGAACTGCGGCTTTCGAGCCTCTTATTACTGCTCTCGAAGCGGTCAATTTGGCCGCGCAGCCTCCCGCCACGACGACTCCCGCTGCTGTTGCTGCTGCTTCTGCTGCTGCACTTCGCCTTATCAATGCCCGACCTCGCCGTCGCGCAACAGCAGCTGTTCCAGGTCCCGACATCGTTCAGGGCATGGAATCTGTCGAGATCGAGGAGGAGGAGGATGTCCCAACTGCTCCGACGACTGAGCAAGAGAGCGAGGATCATTGGGCGCGTCAACGTGACCTTCGGGAGGGTGGGCAAGGATGCCGCTCAGCTTAGAGGGAGAGGTGTCTGATGATATGTGAACAATTGGATTGGGGGTTGGTTGTCAGCACTGATACCGAGATTCATTGACGACGTCACAATTGGCGTACATGTACAAATACTATGAACTTTGAGAACATGAATACTTGAAGAAAATAATAGTGCCTACTGATTTGTGTTATGTACTGTACATTCCGAATAAGGAACTTGAACACGTCGTCGTCTTTTCAAAAATAAAGGACGTATACTCATCTCTGTGAAAAAGTCCTACACACAACCTTCATATTTTCGAAATACAGTTGGGAAGTACTTGGCAGCTCTCTCGCATAGTCAAAACATGATTTATAATGTCTGTATTCATAAGATACATTCACCAAAGAACAGATCTGGAAATGTCACGGCACAGAGGCACAAATGTTACTGACCAGAAGGTTGATTTCGTTGCTACAAGAATACAAAATTTGCTATGATCTGCGAAAAGGATGGAACGTGTTCTGCCTGGAAGAGCAACTCAAAGGTGACCTCTTCAACTGACTCAATCGTTCGAGGTCAAGTAACTTGCTCTTGAGATTGGATGGGAATCTGCGTTGAAGCAGTTCGCAAATTTAGAGGCCAAACGAGGGCAATGAAGTCCTCGCCAGCAACCTGATGAGATCTGAATGGGATCATGTCAGGGCAGTCTTACCCACCCACTTCCGAAGCCTGCACTTGAAAATAGGTCCGAATGCGAAGGCACATACTACACTGCGCTGCACCCCGACAGAAGTCGACGATGAGCGCAGATAGTATTGTATTAAAGACCTGCAAGAACCTTGCGGCTCATGACCAGGTGCAGTTTGACCCTGCCGCCCCCTAATCAAGACATCCCTTAAAGACGACGGCACCGCTGCAAGGGCAACTGCCAGTATCGCTCCAACGACACCAGCAGTTGAGTAATCTCATAAGACAGGATCAGAGAAAGGGATGGTGCTAAATAGAGTAAAGAACGGGATTCTGAGAGGAGATACCCCATTGCACTAGGTATTAGCCCACTAGTACAATGATCGTGGGATATAACAGACCTGAAGTACTCTGATCAAAAAGAAAACCAGATGGTTGATTTCGCGCTTGTTTCTTTTGCCAGTCGAATAGATTATGAGGCGATGTGTTGATGAAAACATCATGCTCGACCGCAGTAGGGACATGATGAGCAGAGTTTGTCCATGGCTGATTAGGACTGATACGCATGATAGATTAGACGAAAGCATGAATGGTATGATGGTCGGTGAGAACCTGCTGACATGGAGAGGCAAGCCGTGTTGAGAAATTCTGGAAATATTGACAGTCAGATCAAAGGCTGCAAGGTTGAGGTTCATGGATGATCGGCTCGAATGACGGATGTTAGAACGTACCTTGAAAACTCTCAGGCGATGATAATATTACCAGAACATCGGAACGTAGCAAGACGAACGTCGACATGGATGTCATACCTGGAACAGATAACCGTGGCAATGAAGCGGCGGAATCGTTCAACAGATAACAATCATCAGCCCCAAGGAGAATACAAGCTTCTCCACGGAGCAGGATGAGTGGAAGAGCTAGTGCCGATATCGCCGCAGCGATGCGCCATAGATTCACGTGCAAAAAGCAATGCGAGAAAGTACATTCCAAGCCTTCGCCTTTGTCACAGCTAGATGAGATCTAAATGGGATCATCTAACGCAGAGTAACCCAGCCACCATCAAGCAAAATATTGTCTTGACCGAAGCTCCAACTGCAGGGGCAAGAACCAGCCAGCGCCGCTCCCAGAAAGATGGGCGATAGTAGATCTGTTTTTGAGAAATGGAAGAACGACTTGCGCCTCTCAACCAAATGCAATCTGACCCAGCCATGCCTGAAGCGGAATTCCCTTAACGGCCACGACACCAATTGCGATGGGACACTACCGGTCACCGCTCCTGCGGGCCAGCATGTATGTTGTCGAAGACCCGAGTGGGGGACTTGAAAGGTCGATCCGATGAGGACCGGTTGAAAAACTAAACAGGCAATCAGCTGAGACAAAGAAGTTGACAGATCTGCGATGTTCATCTGTTGTGTCATACCTGGAAGGAATGCTCTGCTTTGAGGACAGGTAACATCCTTCAACAGGTAACAGTCGAGAGCTCGCTGGTCGCGAAACCGAGCGAGACGACTGGATGGGTTGATGCTGATATCGCCGCGGCGATCAAAGCACAAGCTCAAGATCGAAGCAAGACGGGAAATGAATTTCAAGTCTTGACTTCGCGACCTGGAATGAGATCTGAGTGGGATCATTTCCAGGGCAGTTTGACCCAGCCACTTTGATAACCAAGCATGCGCAAGGCCGTAGCTCCAACTGCAAGGGCACATACCGGTCCAGTCGCTCTCGCAGAAACTCCGTAGAGAATGGCGAAGGGCTCAGGCGGCAGTATATTGAAGATCTGCAGGAGCCTTGCGGCTCTTGAACAGATGCAGTTTGACCCTGCCCCACCCTACTCAAGATTTTCCGTCTGGTAGGGGCACCACTGCGATGGGATAAAAACTGCGCATCGCTCCTGCGATAGGCAGAACATGCTAGGGTCCAAGAGAGGGTTCTGAGAGCTGTATCAGTGCGCGCGCCACGAACGTTATACTTGCCTGCAAGTCGAATGAGCATGTTGGGTGGTTGCTCAAAAGCGCGAAGAAGGAAAGGAATTATGAGGTCGCAGGTCGCAAGATGTGTCGCAGGCGCACGCTAGCGCTAGCCTAAGCGAGATAATCGAGGGTGAAGCTGAACGACTTTAGAACTTCAATTGTATTGGATTGTCTGCCGATACCTCAACACAATTAATATTGTCTGGATTACTAGTGATCCCGGTAGGTTATTGGTGCACTCAAATAGGTACAGGTTTTGACAATGGGAGGGATCTATTCGGGCTGACACGTGCATGTGACACATACTCTGCGCACCGCAAACCTTGAAAAGTAAACTCATTCCATGTCGAAACTTGGCTTACAAGTGATTAATTGCACCATGGTAAGCTATGGCGGTGCATCATCTTCTCATTCGTATCAGGGCGTAAACTATTCTACAATAAACTCCAACCAACTGCTACATTCCACCCCCTCATGCACAGCCTGCTCCACCACCACCGTTGTATCTGTCACCAAATTGGCGATCCTTTCTATCATCACGACGCTTCTGGTAATTCAAAACCACACCTTTCTTCTCATCAGCATCCTTCTTATCCTCCTCGTCATTCTCCTCCTCACCAAAGCCAGTCTCTTCCTCCAAAACCACTGCTCTAGAATCACCAGCCGCAGCTGGGACAACGTCGTTGGCATTATGAGCCATTTCCTCTGCGGCGCGAGCGAGAGCAGTTACTTCTCGTGGTCTCTGGACGTGGCGAGCACGGGCACGAAGAGGAGGGACTCGGTTTTCTGCCATGCGATGGCGAGGATGGGCGCGAGGGGTGACAGCGTTCTGCGCATTGGCAGCAGGGATTGGTCTGATGTCAGAAGTGAGATTGGGGGATGGTGGTTGGGCGACGACGGTTGGGACGGTTGGGACTCGAGGTCGCATGGTACAGACCGTGTCGATGGTATTTGTAGGGGCCTGGGCGGCGGCAACGTTCTCCTCCTCGCTCTCGTTCTCGCTCTCCGTCATGCTACCATCGCTGTCCTCGTCGTTGGCGACATGAGTGGTATAACCAGGCAGGCGGAGGCCTTGGATTTGCGCCAGTGGCTCGTAGACGGCCTCATCGTAGCCGTAGATGTCGGTGCTGATACGCTCGTTTGCCATTTCGGTGTTTTGGAAGAATATGTGTTGTGGTGTACATGATTGGTAGTCAAACGATGTGTTCCTGTTGACAGCAGATTGTGCTGGATTGGACGATCGTTGCGCGTGTGTATGATGAAGTCGTTGCAGCAGTAAACTCGATGTGCCGTGAAGAATTCGTTGACAGCAGTTGATAATCGTGCTTTGACGAGGAGGGAGTTTCGAAGAATTGATCTTTGTGGGAAAGCGAAGTTGTGCCTGACGTATTCTCCAGAGTTCAGCCTTGTTGCCATTGTCTGGTATTCACCTATATATTAAGATTGTGGTGAATGTTCCACTGCCGAAGCTCTCCAGTCTTGTCTCCAATGTGTGATAGCTACTCGAATATCAAGAAGTGGTAGACTGTCAGTAACGAAAACTGTGTATTGTATTTCTCCCTATAAAATATTACTTGGAGTTTCAGGTACAGATGTGACTTACATGAGAGCGTTTTCTCTTGATATTGTCAAGGTATCCCTGACTGACACTTAGACTTTTGCAATCACTCTCCTGCCAAGCATCATGGACTTTGGAAGAATTTCTTTCACCAAAGGACCGCCCTTCCTATATCCAAGGATGGCTAGACGGAATAACAGAGTCCTCAGAGCTTGAAGGGCTATCAAATTAACAGATACTCAAGCCTTAGATGCCAGCATGTTGCGGTGGTGCCATGAAGCAGTTTGCTTTGATGACATAACCTCAACGTTCTCTTTTCGAACAAGCAAAGACATTCAGAATTTATACTGACAAGGTTAGCTAAACACACCCTTCCCTGCTATCTTGCAGAGCGATAATGGCAGTCAAGAAGACGAGTTGCTTCATAAGATTAACATAAGTCAAATCTCAAAACGTAACTATATCTTCCAACCTATCACAAGTGTTCATCGCTAAAGGAAAGACACCTCCGAAGACAATCATGTCTGAAGGTGTAATATCATATCAGACTTTGCGAGACTTGAACTCCGGTACTAACTTTCTCAGACAGTGTACTCGGGAATTCCCAACACATGCCTACTCAGCTCAGGAGTATAGTCGATAGCAGTTGGAACGTTTCTTCCTTAGGGGGTTTGCAATTTACTGTTCTGATTCCGTTGCGAGTGTGATCTTGAATCTTCTAGACCACTTGGTATTCTTTTGAACGATGTGACATGCTGGGATCTCGAGATGTTCTAGATGTCCTCATGACATTTATAACTGTAACATCATCTGTTGAAAGACATCGCGACCGTGCGGATCTGCTGCACAATGCATTTCATTTCAGACTTAGAACGTGACTTACAGCAAGTTGCCTGAGGTTTGGACATCCCTCTTCATCAGAAAATATTAGAGGCTTAAGAATCGTGGAATAACTAGCAATGAATTGTCTTCAAAAGGTGAGGAGACACTCGTCCCCCAAACCTCGCTGGCGATTTTAGCATTGCTTGTGATCTCCAAGGACCCTCGAGATGGGGTGAGATCTTTGAACACTGTGAACTGTAACAGAACCTTCCAAATGAGGCAACGAGAAAACAAGAATAGACACTGGTGGGCAGACGCAGATGGAATATTGCAGGGAGGAGCTCCCACGCACCAAACGAAAGAGCTCACTCAACCCATGCACTGGCAAGGAGAGAGAACACAATAAAGATAACATTACGATGACGACTATCAGAGGATCAGGGTCTGCGAAAGCGATCGCAAGTAAAGATGGAACCACATTTGTAGACAGAGATGTGTTTTTATTTGTTGTTGTTGTTAGATGAGGAGAGTGTGAATTTCCTAACGTTGAAGCCGCCAAGCCACATGCTCGGTCAGCACCCGCACTTCGCTTCGCCCCATTGAGAAGCAGAAGCATCCTACTTTCCAACCCTCCTTCACTCTTCGACGGTATTTGTAAAGTTACACAGACCCTCCAAAACATCCCAGACTCCAACACTTCGAACGATGAAAGTGACGATAGAGCCCAGTTGTTGTACACTCAAACCCAACAATATTAACGCCGAAATGCACCGAACTCCTCAAGCATCCCCCATGAGCAACCAACTCATCCTAGAACTCCGGCTTATGCCCACAATCCCACAGGCATCCTTCCTCAGTGCTCCCTCTCACTCCCCGAATGTTCCTCCTCCTCGTCCCTCGCCCAATGCGGGACATACGTCCCTGCGATAGATTTTGTCCCCGATGATCTCGATCCCGTCTCTAGGTCCATACTAGTCCTTATAGGTGTCATTTCCAAACTCCTCCTCTCACTCTGTACTGGTAAGACATGAGTCTGGAAATGCGCTCGGTGTTCTTGGAGGAGTCTCTCTTTCTCGAAGTAGCGGAGGAAAGGGCAGTTGTTGGGGATGAGACAGGTGCAGCGACGGACGCCTGAAGGGCAGTATGGATTGCAGCATCCTTGGCAGGGCTGGGAGGATGTTCTTCTTGAGGAAGGCATTTTTGTGGTTACAAGTTTTGTGAGTATGGTCGATAAAATGAGATGTTATATACTTTGACAATGTCACTTTGGTGTGATTGTAATGATAAAGATGTTGAGTGATGGGGGTTATTGTGAACAGTAGGCATCAATTCTTATATCCTCGCTCGCACTCAGTAAGCCCGACCAAAATGTCCCCAAGCCTCACATAGTCCGTGGACGCTGACGAGTCTCATGTATCGTATTCCCGATTGATCCATCGCAATGAATCATTTATGCGAGAAGAAAGTGAGTCATTCGTGGACATTGCATTCGGGCCCGAGAAGTTGCTGGCCGCCGAATGTAAAATCCCGAACTGGGCGTCCATGGAAGTTCCGCTTCTCGGGGATAAGCCATACACCGCAGGATCACGAAAACCATCAAGAAGAACTCGGATATTGGAATGCGGCCTCATGAGGACTTGTATTGTCATTCTGCGACTATGTAGCAGCAGATTTCTCCTTCATAATCTGTCTGTATCCCTCTATTACACTTTTCCTCGTCTCTCCTAATTCCTCCCTCCTCCTCAGACTTCCACTTGCCTTCGGGACATCATCCACCTCAACCCTCGCCCCTCTGACCTTGAACTTCTCCTTCGGCACTTTTGTAAAAGTCGGCGGAGCCTGCACGACATCGTTCAGCCCAACCTTTGCTTCATTTCTATCCCGCTTGATCTTCGCCCAGGGATCATCATCTCCATCTTCCACTTCTCCCAGCATCTTCTTCTTCTTCCCTTTGCCCTTCCTTTTCTTCCCACCAGCACCCTCTGCTTGCATGATATCAACCTTCCATTTCACCTGTCCATCTTCGTCCATCGCCTCTTCTTCCGCCAACTCCGCATCCTCCATCCTCCTTTCCTGGATCCTAGCTTCTTCCGTCCGCCATTCGTCATACATCTTATGCATCCTCTTCTCCGTCTTAGTTCTGCCGACCTTTAAGCCCAAAGGATCTTTCCCACCGCGTATCGATTTATTGATGAGACCTGAGACCGGAAGAGCAGCATCGACTCGTGCAGAAAAATCTGACATTCTCTCGCCTGGACGGATGGTGGGTATTTCTCCTCTGCCTTCTTCTGCTTTCCTGGGCTCTGGCATATCATCCGCTTTTCCTCCATCCTCTACTGCCTTCTCGGAAGCAATTCTTCTCTTTTTGGCCGCTTTCGTCTCCTTCACACCATCATCTAATCCCTTGGGTAGCTTCTTCCCCGCCGCGAAAGCCATCAGGCGCTGGAAGGCCTTAGGAGTATCGTCTGCGTCATCTTTACGCTTCCTCTTCTTGTTAGAGCGCTTTGCATTTATTTCGGAGGTAAAAATGCCATTTGATTTCGCAGACTTGGAGACGGGAAGGGATTCTGCTATCGTGGTAGGTGGAAGGTCGATACTATGAAGAATTATTAGTTGGGCTCAATTGGAGTCGCAAAGAGTGCCTGTAAATCTCACAGATTGTTTCACTCACGTAGTTTTGTCAACCTCGCCTTTCCGAACATGTTTATGTGGCATGATTAGTGTTTGTAGTTGGTGTGGAGTCGGCAGAGCGTTTGGCAGAGCTTTGGAGGTTTGGGTAAAAGTTTCAGGATAAGATCTGATCGTTCATTTTCTGGCAGGGTCCAAACGCCAAGGATGCATGGGCCGAGGCGAGCGCTGGACAAGACATTGAGAACAGAACATCAACATCTTGACACAGGCTCGATTATGGAGACAAAGTAACGCCAAGAGACTTGAGGTATATCCTCAGTTCTCTACTGACTTTCTTGCCGAGTTCCTACTCCCGAATTATATCCTCAGCGATGCCGGCGCAACGCAGCCTTCCAGACACTAACATCCCTGCCATCACACAGGTCCAGACCCCAGCCTCTGATCTCCCCTCGTGCACCCCTCTTGACCGCATCGGTCACTCGTGGGGCAAGGGAGTGCAGACATTGGGTAAAACAATTGTTGCGACAGAAAGTCCTCGATCAGCTACCATATATCGTCAGTTTGTCTCGTTGGCACTTCTGTGCTCTGTTCAACCTTCAATTTCTCCATGTCACACATTATGCCATCGAGGCAGTCATAGTGAACTCGTCGGCTTGACCAAGGCAAACAATAGTAGTGACATTTTCCACCAAAGCTTCACCACCGCAAGAACCGCTAGGACCGCTCATCGTCCCTAGTTCTCCTCGTCCTCTCCGAACGTCTTTCTATACTGCTTCTCTACATCTTCTGCGGCTTCAATTCCCAGTCGCATGGCCTCTCGATCCTGAACCACACAGCTGGGACCTGCCAAGGACTATCACCAAAATGGCATTCACACATAGCAATGCGCCAACATTGCTCTTCCCTGTTTCCGATGCTACCGAGAACGAACCAATTGCCCTGGCTAAGGGCTACTATGACGATGTCTTGTCCTCCTGCTCGAGCGATAGCATCCGCAAACCGTTGTCCAGTTTCTGTACCGACGACGAAGACGATCTGGAAGATGGATTCGAGGGTACCTTGGTGAAGGGTAAGAGGAGAAATTGGTGGACTATGGACTGGGAGAAATTCCTGACTGTCAGAGAGCGAAGGAAAGAGAGTGTGGAGGTGGAGGGGTATAGCCATTTGAATGACGATGCGACTAAGTTATTGGCAGACGTTTTCGAGTCGAGACGTACGAGGAGGAAGAAGAGCTGTTACAATTATTGTATATTCAGTGGCATCAGCGGGTTGACGATCCTGTGAGTATACTGCTGACTTAACTGTACATCTGCTAACACCCCAAGTGCATTTCTCCTTGTTCTCAATCTCCTCCTCAGCCTTGCGACTTTGATCTGGACATCAGATCTCGATCACGTATTGCAGAAGTGGGGACGGCCTGGGTCTGGAACGGAAGAATTGAGTTGGTACCCCACAGACTTCACAAGAGACATCCTGCCCATACCCTGCCACTCACACAATGATTACTGGCGACGGGTGCCGCTCTTCTCGGCTCTACGAGCAGGATGCACGGGCGTAGAAGCAGACGTCTGGCTTTTCGATGATGATTTATATGTTGGGCACAACACGGCCTCCTTGACTCGAAACCGAACTTTCCAATCCCTCTATATTGATCCATTAGTCAAGATATTAGAAGACGCAAACCCCTCGACCGATTTCTACAACGGCACATCACATGGAGTTTTTGATGTTGATCCAGGTCAGAGCCTGACGTTGCTGGTGGATGTGAAGACGTCAGGGGCAGAAACATGGCCGTGGGTGCTAAAGCAAGTACAACCACTTCGCGAGAGAGGTTGGCTTTCTTTCGTCGAGAACGATACTCTCCACACACGTCCCATCACACTTGTTGGGACAGGGAATACCCCCTTCAATGTTCTGACCGCGAATGCGACATACAGAGATGCTTTCTTTGATGCTCCATTAGACACAATGTGGGAAGCGAGGAAGATCACACCTGACATGGCTTCGTGGCCAAATGGTGAGGACGGGGAACCAGGTGAACAGCGATACGAAGATGAAGGATCCGCTGAAGAAAACCTTCCCACGCACTCCTCCCAAACCCAAGATCTCGGTCAAGGATTATCGGGCACATTGCCAACCACACAATTCAATACTTCAAACTCCTATTACGCGTCAGTAAGCTTCAACCAGGCAGTTGGACGGGTCTGGAGAGGGAGAATAAGCCATAAACAGATGAGCATTATCAGGGGACAGATTCGAGGTGCACATAGGAGGGGACTGAAGGCTAGGTATTGGGATCTGCCGGCTTGGCCTCTGGGGTTGAGGAATCATATTTGGGACGTCCTTGTCAAGGAGGGCGTGGATTATTTGAATGTTGATGATTTGAGAGGAGCAAGTAGACAGGTATGGTGACCGCCTCACTCGAGGATTTGTGTTGGAATGGAGAAGTCGTCAGTGTGATGCAAGAAGTTATTAATGATGAATGTACATAGTTCTTTGATATGGGTCTGGCGTTGGAGGACTGAATGATCAGCATATCATGGCGTTTGAGGCATGGCCTGGCAGGCATGATCGGGGTATATCATCGAGGTAGCGACTGGACACATTACTCCGAACCTTAGCAACCTCTTTGGCACCCTGAGTGAACAAAAAATAGATGAAAACTCATGTCAAACCTCTTACAGGTCGAGGCATTCAGGCTATAAAATATCTCCCGAAGAGAATGATGCACCCCTAAGGTCGAATTACCTGAATAATCACCATTTACCAGGCCCCATGGCTTCCTGAGAGTCACAGTATCCTGGTTGATGTCTATGACAATGTCAGTCGATAGTTCTCTACACTTCAACTTTTGAATGCTACAATTGAATGAGGTAATGTTGGATTGATGTAAATATTGGAGCTATGAGGAACATATGCTGTCCACTGTTAAGGCAAGGCTTGTGAGTGGAGGGGCAACAAGGTTACAATGACTTTCTCGATGATTTAGACATAAAGATATATCGTATGGATACATTTTTCACACCATGAGATTCATGCCATTGTACCCTTTCGCGGATGTGTGCAACGGTCGTGAATGTCTTGAAGTTGAAGTCATACTAGTGTTCCATGATTGGTCAGCAACCGAGCCGATTTTACCCCGCCAAACCTCCAAAAAATATCTCGAATTTTGCGACGGCAACCACTTTAACACGACCTCAACACGTCTACGATCCCCCGCACCTATCGCACTTGCTCCCACTTCATCGCACCAATCGCATCATCGAGAATGATCGTAAGACGATACTCACCATGGCAACTCAACCGGATCCGATGATATCGTGGCTTCTGGCGAGGCTGAGCGAGACTGATACCGAAGGTGAGTGGACACTTTTTGGGAGACGCGCTTTTTTACCAATGCTCTGTATTGTTTTTATCCAATCACATGACGGAGAGTTGCTTGATTTCCACGCTGCGTTGAGGAAATATCTCGTTTCCCCTCCCTTTGCTCCAGACATTTGGGTCTGGTTTGTGGACCGAGCCTTACCCGCAACGAATCATCACGTGGATGACAGGCTCCTTCTTCTGAGGACTCACAAGACTGATTCAAACATGAATAGGCGTTCCTATTTCGAACCTTTTCGACGACTGTGTTTCGGTCTTCTCGCCGTCCAAGGAAGCGATCAATGTTGTTTGGCATGGGTTTGCTGAATATGACGATGTGGTTCGAGCAGAAGACGGCCAGCAACTCAGCCAAACAGGCCTCACAAATTTGGATTATGGTCATCTTCAGAGCTTGAACCTCCTGGGAACGAAGATCCGTCTCAGAACGCAGGATGCTGTGCCTTCAATCACAGAATGTACACCTCCACCTCAATCGCGTGCTCAAAATCCCGAAATCATCCCCTCCTCAACTCACAACATTGCTGGTCCTAGCATTACGGTTCAAGTGGAAGCCACTAATACCCAGAAGGGCGTTGAGAACAAAACGTTTCTATCATCAAATTTTGAAGAGATCGCTGCTCCTGTTAACCTGTCCTCGAACATTGCCTTGCAGTCCGACAATTCGCCTGGTTCCCCTATTGATGCTCAACCACAGTCCCAGTCAACTCCTAACGGAACCAAGATTGTTCTCAAGTTGAACAATATCCACAATGCTCCCTCGCAGCAAGCAGACAGACCCGCAAAGAAACGACTTGGCAGGCTCCCAAAGAATCGAGAAGGCCTGTCGGCAGATTCTACGTCCAAGACCACATCTGCACCGAAACGACGAGGAAGACCACCGAAGAACAGGAATGAGTCGCCAACTCCATCTTCTCGACGTCCAGGAGTACACCAAGCACCTGGTGGCAATCCGAATACATCTCCAGTAAACTTGATATCTCAGGAGAACGTTTTACCCACCATGGAGGCCCCTACAACTATGCATCTTGCGCCAAATCCTCTAAGCGAACAAAATTATGTCGCTGGCGCTTTAAATGCCACGTCAAGGCCAAATGAGAGTGTCAATAAGAACTCCTCCAATCCCGACCCATCAACTCCACCATCGCGGACATCACGACGCCGCTCTCGACTCGATTCGGATATAGGCAGTCTACCACCTTTGAGTACTGGAGGGTCAGGACGACGGCCAAGAACCGAACCAAATCGTCTTTTTGATGAGCGACCAGTTCGCAAGGCTAAGTTCACCTCACAAGAAGAGTTGGACTACGAAGCCGGCGTGTCAGGAATCTATATAGATCTCCACAGTGCACAAAGACCTCCAAAGGACCGTCCCGACCCAGAGTCTAGCCTCGTGGCAGTTTTCAAGCATCCAGAATTGAAGACAAGACTGACTGATGAGTACATTTCGACGCATAAGCATATATGGGTTGATCGTATGGTCGAGAAGGTCGCCAAAGACCTGAAGTATGTGCAGGAGAATACAGTCCGACCCAAAAGAAAACAGAGTAGTAAGCCACACAGCAAAAATCCAAACACGGATAGTACCCAGAAAGGCAAGCAAGCCGAGAACGGGGAAGGAGCTGAAAAGGACGATTCTTCGATACCGCGACCGTCACCAGCGAACTTGATGGAGCACTCGCACCAATTGTCTACCCCTACCCTACCCGAGGCCACAGAAAATACCCCTGCTCCTGAATCTGATGTTCATACGCCCGACATACCTTCGAATCTCGATCGCGGAGAACAAGTGCAGGCAAATACTGGTGCACAAGATGCATCACTCGGGCCTATCAATGTCGTACCTTCAATGCCGACTTCTACAGTACAGGAAGGAAGCGAGCCACATCAAATTAATTCTCCGACCACAGAATCGCAGCCTCAGACGTCTTCACAGATCCCAAAGTCGTTGACTCAGTTGGACCCATCATCTGTTCCCATTTCATCAAACCCTGCCCAAATTACCCTCTCGAATGGGCAAGCTTCCGCATCGACGACCCCCTTCCACCAAATCTACCAGAATAAGACCACAGCTCCTTCAGATTCGCCTATCATCCATACTGCTATTACACCGAACGATGGCCGTACAGGGATCACTCCCCATCAGGAGTCGAGACCACAAGCGGTGCCAGTGCTCGACAGTAATCGCAAAGCAGGTGCATCACAACCTGAGACCTCAACAGCTGGTAGAACTGGCAGTAGCAGTATACCCAGCACAACAAATCGCAGCGTGACACCGCAAACACCTCCTTCTCGAACTTCCGCTTTTAATCCTCTACATCAGGTCCCTGCGCCCGCATTAACTACACCACAGCCAAGCTCATATTCATGGGCGTCATCTTGGTATAAAGATCCAAGGTATAATCAGAGCAGTGCGTCCACTACGGTGAATGCAGCACACTCGCGTTCTTTCAGCGGCATTGGCACAGACCAGAACACTCCAGCGAGGAGTCAGGATATTGCAGATCTTGGTTCTGATGTTAATTATGGCCGTGGATCTTCAATCGGTGCAGCAACCCTTAAGAATCTTCTCGTGGAGCAGCCTAGAAGAGGCAGTACCTACAGTTCGCCTTACGCAAGTTCCCCCGGGGCCCAGCATAGCACAAATGAGCCCATTCAAAACTCGGCGTTTCAGATTGCTCAAAAAGCTTCTGTATACGCTTCACCTTACTCCCAACCTCAACCCTTATCTAAACCTCAGGCAACGCCTTCGGTAACTTCAACTGCTCCAAAGCCTGAGAGAATACCGATCTCTGGTCCCAGTTTCGGCTTTCATGACACGGCAGCGGCGCAGGGCCTTGAATACCAACAAGTTTCCATATCTAATGAACAGGTTCCCAGTGCAGTGTTTGTGCCATCACAACAACACGGCGCTTCCTGGCAACAACCAGTAACGCAAGCACCATTCTACAATCAGCAGCAATATGTGCATCCCAGCTGGCGATATCCTGGATATGCACATAATCTGCAATGGCCGACTCAATTCTCGCACGAACAACACCATAGAGAACCGGACCCGCTTCATGGAGCCCAATATGGACACGCTCTAGAAGTCGTCAACAAAGAATCATTTACACCCGCACAGCCTAGTGTTCATGCAAATGTGTCTGCTCTGCCACCAACCCTAGGGGCTGTCGCTCAACCTCCGTACTTTCAACAATTTCACCACACTCAGATTGACCCTAGATTAGTTTCGGTGGACAGAACGAATGAGTCTCCACACAGAGTCGCAGAATCTGGCAAAAGAAAAGCTTCAGCTGATCCAGGAGGAGCTTCGCGACCCAAAATACCAAGGAAGCGTACAACCTTTACCCGGAGCCGCCCTCAAAGTCCTAGCCAAGAGCTCACCGAGCCTGTCGCAATACTCGATCGATCCATGATAAAACACACACAAAATGAAGGTATGTACACTGGCGAAGCGCCTAATAGGGAGAAGGGGGCATGGGCCAGCCAGGAGGCAACTACTAAAGCTCAAGAGGCTGGCGGAGAAGCTTCTAAAACTCCTACGAGAAAGAAGGCGAAAACTGCCACCGAGAAGTCTGCCGCACAAGAGAAACTCGCAGAGGTCCTACGTACTGCTGGAGATATGTCTCTTCCTGATGATCAATTACATCTGGTGTGCGTCTATCAGGATTATGTTGGAAACCTGATCTTGACGAAACACTGCTTTACACTCGACTTTTTTGGGACGCTGCAACATCCACCGCAGCTCCCAATCCTTACATTGCCAGTCAGCTTTATTGCAGACAACCCAATTGTTTCAGTCAGAGGCTCGAATCCCATGCAGATAAAGATCAAAGTCAAAGGCCCGGATGGCAAAAGATCCAAGATCACCCACTCTTTCGAGTTCTCAGCTGACGATGCGAATACGGATGCTGCCGCGAATTTGGTGGCGGAGATCGGTGCTGCTATACTCCGTGAAAAAGTCATGTCTGGTGAAGATTACAAAGGACCCGTGGAAGTACAATTTGAGATACTCAATCCATACCTATGTGAAACGTGTGGAAACAGATGGAAGAATATAAATGGCCTAGAGTATCATCAGAAGAAGGCCCAAACACCATGCAATCCGAACTTTGACCCCTCCATATCGAAAGCACGACCGGTGCAACTGAGGGATCCTGAAAAAGTGCCTACGCCAAAGAAGTCCGTTCCAAAATCCAAGCGTACCCCCAAGAAAGTGGAGACTCCGGTATTTGACAATGCAGAATCAGACTCTGATGACACTAGTGATGATTCAGTCCTTGGTTGGGCTGAGCAGACCGCGGCGGCTACAGCTTCGCGCACGATTGCCCAGACGAATACTCCGCAAAAGAATCAGCGAAGGAAGATCATATACAAGTCCTTAAATTGGGAAGATGACATTCTGCAAGAGATCATTGACGACGTTGCTGAGATGACGAAAGAGGCTCCCAATGAAACCTCACCTTTCGAAATCCCACTTGCTTTCTCATCGACTTTGCCGAGTCTCAACGATCTTGCTGGTCAGATATCACCTGATGCCACACTCACAGAGCAGACGTGTAAAGAAATGCTCATGATCTTGGTTCATGCAAACAATGGCATGTTTCCAAACCACAGGGGCCTCTGGATAGCTTGCGTCGCTCTCTGGTTGAAGGTCCATCCACAACCAGAGGAAATACCGAAATCCGTACTCGTTCACAAAGCCGTCGATGAACTTTATTATGAGAAGAAGCTTGAGGTTGGCTCCTGGGGATTTGTGGACCGACAAGGGAAGGTTGTTAGAGGAACGATATTATATGCGTCAGGCACTGATATGAAAGGTGAACGATGTCAAATGCTGAAGAGGTTGGTTGAAGAATCACACCCTCGGACATATGTTCCGTCTCATCTCGTACCTCCTCAGCCAATTTTGGATCGACTACATGGTCTTGTGAATAGAGACATCGTTCCATCATGGGTGCCCACCGCAAGTGAAGACGAAGATGGTGAGGAGGAAGAAGACTTGCTGGACGTCGACCCTGATACGCCTGATTCGCGTCCTGAGGTTGAGGTCGTAGACGATGATGAATCAAACGAGGATGAGTTTCACGATGGAGAGGGAGGCGACGAACTTGAGTCTGAAGTTGATTCAGAACCTGAACGGGAACCTGTTGATGATTTCAGCGACCTACTTGGGAAACCACCAGCTACAGTCGAACTCTATACCAAAGGTCGTCGCCGTGTGAATCCTCGGCTCCCCCTAGGACAAAGATATCGAAGCCCAACAACTAATGCTAGGATTGCGGCCTCTATAAAGGCCCGATGGGAAAGGATCAGGGCCGGAGAAATCCCACCCCCTACCTACGACCCTGGAGATGGCGGTCCCAGGTTCCCTGCAAGGCTTCGCCCGCTACCTAGAGTGAGGCGCAAACGTCAAATTCAACCACCTATCCGACAATTATGGCCTTGCGCTCCTGCATTCATGCCTAACCCCGATACTGGTGCTTGGAATGGACCTGTATCACAGCCGCCGAAATCAGAACCCAGAAGATACAAGGATCGACGTACTGGTCTAGCTGAACCAATCACATTCTTGCAGGCGATGGATGGATCATGGTCTGTGAGGCCTTTCGGGCACGGCGTTAGGCCAATATTTTCCCGGCCAGCTCGCAGAGCAGATGGAAATCCTAATCATCAGGCTTATCTGAAGAAGATCGGGGAAGGTCACAGACCAATTGTATACCCTCCTTTGAACAATAGGCAACATTTTCCCGCTATCCCATCGAAACAATTCATGGATAAGCTCAACGGTATTGAACCTAAGCCTCGAGTCAAAAGGGTTGCTGCAGAAAACAAGCCAAAGACTGGAGGCTGGGCCGGAGCTCGGACGAAACGAGCGGCAATTTCAGAGTCGCCTGCAGTAGACTCGGATTTTGCTTTTGGAGCGAACGTCGCCCTTGTCACAGAGAATGAAGCTCCACGTTCAAAACGCAAGCGAACCCGTCGAGTCAGCGCCACCCAATTTGGGGATTTCGAGAACATTTTTAACGATTTTGAAGATGATTTCCACCCAAGTGTCGCACTTCCCGTAATGAGGAAGCTAAGACAAGGCACGCCATGGAATCCCGGCCTCGTTACACTTCCCCCAAGATTTGGTCTTGATCGATCCTGGTACCAAGGTCCAGATCTTGTCAGTCTTGACTTTCCAAAGAAGTACTTCTCTGTCATCTTTACGAATCAAACATACGTGGAAGAAGGCTTTGATGGATCTGCCGACTACTCTTGGACAATGCGTGACCTGCAGACGAGTGAGGAGAAGTGTTTGGTTGAGTGGGATGATGCCTGTGCATTCTCTACCGAGACATTGCCATACCTTGATATCACAGATGATGAATCTATTCCGCAGCCCTCAAGATCCCGAGAAGATACTCAAGCGAGGAAACGGCAAAAGCTGCCTGATACGAGAGGGGGGCGACGCGGACGAGGAGGGCGGTGGGGAAGCGGGCCAAGTCGCAAGGACATCGCTACTCACACACGCCCGCAGCTCGCTCTTTCGAGTGACTTCTCTGGTCTCTTTGCAAATGCTAAGGATGCAGCTGCTGAGCTCAACGTTCAGGTCGCAGATGGAACTGAGCACTCCCGGAAGCGACAACACAATACAGGCGCAAGCTTGTCAGAAGCTGAGGAGAACCGCCTCATCATAGCCGTCGTGATCATCCAGGTTTTGACTGGAGGCTTGGAGCTGTCAATAGATTGGGTCCTACTAGCTAGTATTTTTCAGACATATTCGATATCCTTCTTCAAGTCGTACTGGGCTAAGCTCTCCGTTGGCAAAGAGGAGGTCATGGTTCAACTTCGTCAAAACTTCCAGCGCGCCTATCCCACCGCATACGACAGCGGCCATGTTCCATCGTTCAACTGGGATAACTTGGTAGACAATGATTGGAATGGTTTGATTGACTGGGTCCAGCGCAAAATACCCACGCCATTAGGCAACAAATCATCTTTCTTACCAGGAACAAGGGAAGATCTCGAAGACTCGTTCGATGTAGAGTGGCCTCCAAGTGAGGAGGACTGGCGGGAGTCGTTCTTCGCCCCGGGAACTGCGACATACAGACGATTCGAAAAAGCTGCCGCCGAACCAAGAATCCTACCAATATCTCGTGCTCCGTCAGATCCTGTCGACCCAGAAGAGGAACTAGCAAAGTCTTGGGTTCGAGCTGTTGCCTTGACACCAGATGAAGACTGGGACAAATCTATTGCCGCCGAAAAGCTTGCTGCACTTGGACTACCACTTGTTGAGTCCGCGTTGCAGGATCTCCTCGCCTCGAAGGTCGTGATGCACCGCAATAAAAATCGTGCAACTCCTGGCCGTGGATACGAAGGCACGGATTTCTTCTTGCATAATTTCCGCAAGCATATGAAAGAATCTCAGTTTGTTGAAGCAGTCACCTACAAGCGATGGATGGATGAGCAGTTCCGTGCTGGAGTTCCTTGTTTGGCCGTGGACTATATGGCGAATGAAGGAACGGTGATGGCGTTGACAAACATGCAAGCCCATATGAGGATCAGTATAGACTGTGTCAATGTCCCAATCGAGCAATTTGGATTGATAGAAGATGGGAGTTACGAGACGAGGAAAATCCCAAAGGAGAAATTGACGTTTGATATGGAGATTCGACCTACGTCAAGCTTTGTCTACGATGATGAGAACGATGAGCTTCAAAACATCCTTTCTCAAAACCCGCCAGATGACCTCGAAGGACGAATTCCTGTTTGGTATGGGATCACGGGACAGGTGATTCCTGATCTGTGGAAGAAGGTTCTTGTGGCTGTGTCTCAGATCGTGACCCTACGAGCGGGTATCAATATCCAAGGCTTGATCAAGATCTTTAAGCCTTCGTTAGAGGAATGGGAAATCAGGTTGTTAATCGAGTGGGGAACAAAAATGGGACTCTTTGAGAGATTGCATGAGGATTGTGAGGGGTGGATGGTGACGGAATGGTGGTGGGCTATTGTTGGTGGTTATTGTACGATGTGATGTAGGATATTCATAAGATGGATGCGATAGAGGACGGACTCTGCTTTGGCGCGGCGTTCGGAGAGGAATTGCTTTGCATTGCCATGGCGTTCTGGGGAGCTCAAGCTTTTACTTCGGCAGTCATGTGGCAGAAGATATAATAGATATGGCTCAATGGAACTTTCGACGAGAGTTGCGGATCAATCAAGCTTGCTTTGAGTGAATGATATTGATCATGAAGAAGTACAGACATGTCCAGTGATTCGAGTTGAGAAACACAGAAAAGTCTCGTATTTTAATCCACCATCCCTAACTTTTCAAATCACCTAGTCTTGTCAGCATATCCAAATCCTCTTGTAACAATCATTACTTGCCTCACCACGTCAATCATCACGCACACCAACAACTTTCTCTCATCCTATGATCCTCCTCAGTCTGACAGCCATCATGGTCAGATACCTCGTTGTCCTGCCTTTTCGTAGACGTCGGCAACCACCTTGTGCAGGAGAATAAGCGACATATTCTCCGCGGTCAACACTTTTCTTGATCCATGCTAGTTGCTCTTGTAGGAGGCATTTACCACACATGGTGGTGATTGATGATTGTATCTTTGGCTGCGATGCTTGTGTGTGTTTGAAGGTGGTTGATCCTGGCTGAATTTTGTGGGTGGATGGAGAGAGTGCTGTTTGGAGGGAAATGACAAGCTATTTTTATGTTCGTGGGTAGAGGACGTGTGATTAAGTCTCTGGAAAAGGATACTTCCATTCAAGGATAAACTGCTATGAATAACACGTCTGGAATCACACCCAATATTCGTGAATGAAGCTCAAGTGGCCGGGTCTTGAGAGACGAGTTGATGTGTGGCGGATTCACCCTTACCAGATACATGCCTCGAGATTGACCAGCGTGATGCACCAGGAACGTATCCAAGGACCACCAGCTTTAAATAACCAAGAAAATAGGTCCTTTGTAATGAGTGTTCAAGTGTTGATACATTTCCGTCTCTATATGTCTCCATCCGCTGCCTCCCAAGCTTATATACTAGCTATACCATAGCTTGTAAACGAAACGCAGCTACAAGATAGAACAACGTGAATGTGCGGGCATGGGCTCACATCTCAAACCTTCTTGCTCAAACTTGCAGGTCTTCTATAATTGTTTTCTGCTGCCATCTCCAAGCACGGATATGTCGCTGATGGAGACAGGTCCATATCGGCACCAGAGCGCTTCGTCTATTTCTTATCCAGCTTTAAGCATCCGTTGTAAGAGGAGATTTTAATGGTTTGAAGCGAGTAACTTCAATAAATCATGTGATCCAGCTCTCTACATTTATAGTATCTTGCTTCTAGTCAGACCTTGATGTTCTCCTGTGTCAAATCACAATGAGGTCAAGAATGTGATTTATTTCAACAACTCCACACCTCTCTTGGGCAACGTTTCTGCCTAGGACGCAGGTTGAAATACTGAAGAAGTATGGTCCAGTAACTACACGTATTCCACAGTAATGAAATCGAGAACGCGTAATGCTCCAAATGCCATGATTTATTGATTCAGAAGGCGAGATTTCAAGTGAGGGCCAAGAGAGTGCCAGCCCCACTACCCCGCATTCTCGCCTATCTACCCCAAATTGCCATTTTGGGCAAGTGGGGTCGTTTGCTCTCTCGCCAAACTTCCTGCCACAGACCTTCACTGTCTTGAATTATTTCTGTTACACGATACACGATAAGTGAAATCACATAGGAATCACATAACTCACTATGAACCGCAGGTAAAAGTCATGTGGTACAAAATGAAGTGGATTGATGTTTGCTGCCACGACGTGCTGATGCCAAGTGCGACAAGCTAACTTAAAGTTTACCACCGAAGCCCCTTTCGGCGACTATTAGTACTATCGGAGCTGAAAGCTAGTTCAATGATAAGCTTCTAGCTGAATGAAGGGTTCTGTAGTGAAAACCATCGATGAGATGTCCTATTCAATTGTACTTAGTACCTAGGTATAGTAAAACGTCACCTGATTTGTAGTTTTTGATGACTTACCTTAGGGGTATGCTCCATGTCATTTTCAACAGTACAGTTGATACGAAGCATACTTTTCAATTACATTGATACAATCGTGAAGTAACTTTCGCTATAAATCAGCTTCCCAAATACTGCAGTATGGATGAGTTCACGACAAGTGACTGATGAGCTGGAGATGGAGAGGGATTTCTCGCGGTGTTCCAAGCACAAAGACTCTCCCACATGCTATACCACCTTTATAGTCGCTAACGAAATTGGCTTCCCCCAAGCTCACTGTCAAAGTTTCAGTCTCGCTCGCTAGACAATGGTACTTACAGCACCTTACCGGAAGCGGATAGTACAAGACGAAGGTGTACGAACCGTACCTTCTGTACGAAAGGGGGTCTCAAGTGGGACTCGCACACCTTATGTATTCTTATAAACATTAATAGAGAAGTTGCTTAAGTTTTAAGCTTGCTATTGAGAGAAACCTCTTGCCACAGCTATAGAGTGCGCGAGTCCTATTTGATACCCCCTTTCGTACCTTCGTACTCTGCGGCTACTAATTAGTAGTCTTCGCAATAACTATGTGCTAATATTTTATGTAAATACTGTCTCCGGACATATTCTAAGCTAGATACTAATAAGTATATAAAAATATATAAAATTCAACTATAATAGAATATATCCCTCGAACTAAGGTGCGAGACGAGTAAATACGAAGTTTCTAGAATATTCTAGAAATGACTAAATCAATAAATATAGCTTACGCCCCCTACGCCCCCTACGCCCCTCTCTATCAAAGTTATCAAAATAATTTAAAATACAGAGCAGTATTTAATTATATTAAAAGAAATCTTTTTTTAGTTATTGTAGCAAAGAACTACTGCAAATATTAGCTATGTAGTGCCCGTTGATACATCTGCTCGGCCTTGTCGAGTTTGCCCTGGGACCTATAGAGGCTCCCGAGGTTGTTGACTGTATTGAGCGTCGACGTGTGCTCGACGGCCCAGGCTTTCTCGTAGCCTTGCAGTGCTTGC